>APFE030591691.1:5488-19840 GCA_000404065.3 Pinus taeda | reverse complement strand
TCGCGTTTCCCCGTTTCCAAAATTTAGGGAGGTCGCGTTTCGTATCGCTTCCCGTTTCGGAAACTCGTACCCATTTCCCCATTTCATGCAACCTAGATGTACCCTGATTATATCCTCCCCTTTACAAGTAGAAACCACCTAATATGATTATTGGTTAAGCCCATTTGGAGTTTAGGAGACATTGGCAAATCTCGAAGCCCATTGTGGAAGGGCAAGCCATTAGGATGTCCCCACCTGTGGTCCATGATTTAGTATGCTCATTTACTTGATTTCTTTGATGACTTATTTTATTGGAAGGCTAATGGACGCATTAGATCTTATGCAGGATTTCATATGGTCTCCATTTTGGGTTTGGTCTCCCTATATGGGGTCCTAATCCTTCAGAGGGTTACATTGGCACTTGTAGGGTGTGCGATGAGAGCCATGGGCCTCCACAACAGCAGACAACACCCCATGGATCCCCACAACCATTCAGGAATGGTTCACTTATGGGACGAGGAAGATGCACCTGATCCATCATGCCTAGTTGGCCCCAGATTTACACCATACACTTGGCAGATGATCCAAGCCTTGAATGATGATGTGGCACCACCTACACCATCATCCTAGCCCTCGCAGGTAATCTGTAGTACCTTTGATTTGTTTGGAGACCCATGAGGACACTTGTGTGCCCCCACATGTCATTTGGAGCACCAAAGGTTATTACAAGGGGCCAACCCCTTGCCCACTATTTTTGAGGGTCCTATTCTTCATTGTGGCACCCATGGACCTCAGTATGCCTCTTAAAGGGCCCTACAACATGCATAGATTATTATTTGACCTCTTGAGAGGCTTACCTTTTCATTTATGAGCTAGTTCGGTAGTCTTGTCACCAATAGTTGAATTATTAGTTTATTTTGGGGCTTATGTAGGCCAAGGAGGCTAATTCAAACTCAAAAGTTGTGTATAAATACAAGTGAAATGAACTCATTTGCTCATCATCACTTTGGATTGAATCTCTCTCTTCTTTAGAGAATTTCGCACTTTTTCTGGAAGATGAATTAGAGCTTTTATGGATGAAATTTGAGGTATGGTTGTTGGTCTATCTTCTCTTGGAGCTTCTCTATTGTCATTTGTGAATGGTTGGATATACTCCACTGCATGTAAGTACAAAATTTTGATGTTATTCTTGTTACTTTTTGTCACATATGCTGAATTGGGATTTTCATTGTTTTATTGCGAATTGTTGCATGAAGTTATTGCTTAATAGTGTGGAATTGTCTCTCTTATAACGCTCTCTCTATGTATGGGCCATGTAGTGTGAGCAAAATCTCCTAGGTGTAAAATTTGACCTTGATAAGCCATTCCTCTTGTGCATTTGAAGCATAAAAGCTACAAGATTGCTTTCAATTGACCTAGAGGATTTGTGGAGTAATTTTGAGTTCTCCTTGACTGGGAACCTAGAGCGATTATCTCATAAATTAACAGAATTTTATATATTTATTATTAATAAAGCAATTAATGCTACAAATGTAGGGGGCCTTTGGCTTAAATACAGCCTTGGGTACCTCTTGACGAATGGGCATGATCTATGATCATGCCCTTTGCTTTTTAGTTAATTGATAGACTTTAATTAATTTACATAGCGTTGCCTTCCTCTTGAAAAGATGCTTTGTCCTCAAAGAAAACGACGAGTGTTGTTGACGAAACGCTTACGTCTCCCAAGAAGCTTCTTCTTCTGGTAAGTCCTTCCACTTGGATCAAGTATTCTTTGATTACTCATGATCGCAACTTCTTTTCCTTGATCACGATGATACCTTTTGGTTCTAGAATGACCCTTCCTTTGTCATTGTCAGAATTGTTGTTTGCATTGATTGATGCTTGCCAAGTGCCTTTCTAAGGCAGGATACATGGAAAATGTTGTGAACACAACTTCTATCAGGAAGGCTTAAACTGTATGCTATTTGGCTGATCTTTTTGTTGATCCGGTACGGTCCATAAAACCTTGGTGCCAATTTGTTTTTTCCCTTTTGTTTTAAGGACAACTGCTTGTAGGGTTGAAGTTTAACAAATACCCATTCAAATTCTCTTTCTGTTCTATTTCAGTCAGCTTGTTGCTTCATATGATTTCTTGCATTATTTAGATTTTCTTTTAGAGTTTGGACAACTTTTTGGGTTTCTTCTAATTGGTCTTTAACAATTGGAAGTTTCATCTCGATGATAGCAAAGTCCTTCCATTTAGGAGGTCCGTAACCGTACAAAGCTTGAAATGGAATAATTTTCGCTGACATGTGGTAAGTAGAATTGTACCACCATTTAGCAAAATGTAACCACTGAGCCCACTTATTTTGTTTGTCTTTTGCATAACAACATAGGTATGTTTCTAAACATTTATTGACAACCTCTGTTTGGCCATCTGTTTGAGGATGGTAGGCTGAACTCATATTGAGGTAGGTTCTTATATGATTGAAAAATTCATTCCAAAAATTACCCTTAAATTTGGCATCTCTATCACTCACAATGAACTTGGGAAATCCATGTAGTTTGTAAACATTTTTGCAAAATATCTCAACGATTTGTTTTGTTGAATCTGATTTCCTCATTCCCATAAAGTGAGCATACTTGGTGAGTCTGTCGACTACTACAAGAATTTTATCCTTACCATCAGATACAAGTAAACCTTCGATAAGGTTCATTGATATTTCCTCCCATTTCTTATTCGAGATATTTAAAGGATGTAGTAGTCCAGGTGTCATAATATCTTCAGTTTTATTCCTCTGGCATGTATCGCATTCTGCTACATATTTTTAATATTGTTACTAATTCCCTTCCAAAAGAATGATTGGTGTGCATTATAATAGGTTTTAAAGAATCCTGCATGTTCAGCTGACAGTGAATCATGCGACTCTTTAAGAATCTTGTCTTTAAATTTGGAATTTGAATTCATATAAATTATTCCCTTGTACCATAGAATATCGTTCTTCCATTCAAATTTTGAATTCTGAGCAGGTTATTGATTATAGCACTTGCTTCCAGATCCTTTGCATATTCACTTTGAATCTCATTGAAGCATTCGAGAACAACAATTAAAATTGCAAGTAATGATGGTTCTCCGTCTTTCCTCGACAAAGCATCAGTTACTACGTAATCTTTTCCTTTCTTATGTGATATATCCATGTCGAAGGTAGCGATTTTTTCTATCCATTTTTGTTGTTTTGTAGATAGCGCTTTATGCTGGAGGAGATGTTGAAGACTATTATGATATGTTCGTATTAAGAACTTACTTCCCAAGAGATTGTCTCCATTTGGCTAATGTGTGCATAATAGCAAGCATTTCCTTGTTGTATATAGAATTGAGATGTTTTTGCTTATTGAGCTTTCTGCTTTCAAACGCGATTGGGTGACCATCCTGCATTAGTATTGCTCATATGCCAAAACCTGAAGCATCACATTCAATTACAAATGGTTTTGAGATATATGGAGTTGCCAATACAAGGGCATTAGACATAACTTCCTTCAAGTCTTCAAAACACTTTTCTGCTTCAACATTCCATCGAAATAAATTCTTCTTTAGAAGGTTTGTTAGGGGTGCGTTTATATGGGCATAGGTTTTAATAAATCTTCAATAATACCCAGTCAATCCTAAGAATCCTCTTAGCTTGGAGATATTAACTGGTTTGGGTCATTCCATTATAGCCTTGATCTTATTAGTATCTACTTTTACTCCTTCCTTGGATATTATATGGCCGAGATATTCTACTTATTCCTTCCCAAAAGTGCATTTGGACTTCTTGGCATAGCACTGATGTTTTTCTAATACATTAAGAACTTGATCCAAATGTTGTAGGTGCTCCTTCCATGTTTTACTATAAATTAGAATGTCATCAAAGAATACTAACACAAACTTCCTTAGATATGGACAGAATAGCTCGTTCATAGAAGCTTGGAATGTTGTCGATGCATTGGTTAAACCAAAAGGCATTACTTTAAACTCGTAATGACCTTCATGTGTTCAAAATGCAACTTTTGTTACGTCTTCCAACCTTATTCTAATTTGGTAATATCCTGACCTTAAGTCCAATTTTGAGGAGTATTTAGCACCATGTAGTTCATCCAACATTTCATCGATAAAAGGAATTAGAAACTTGTTTTTAATTCTTATTTTGTTTAGTCCTCGATAATCGATGCATAATCTAAACGATCCATCTTTCTTTCGAACTAATACAAGTGGAGCAACATATGAACTTTTGCTTTTGTAATGATGCCACACTTTAAAAGATCTTGGACTAATCTCTCAATTTCAATTTTTTGATGATGTGGATATGGATACAATTTGATGTTGATATGATTTGATCCTGCTTTGACTTCTATTGTATGCTCGATTTCTCTTTTAGGAGGCATCTTCATTGGAAGGTCTTGGAACACTTTTTCGTGCTTTTGAATTAGCTCTTGGACTTCTGGTGCTTCTTCGTTGACCAAATTCGAAGTTAACATTTCTAATTGATGACACTATACTACATAAGGTGGTGCTCCCTTCCGAATTATTTTCATCATCTGGGATGATGATACAATTTGGTTCTCAAGTGGTTGGAACCCATATAACTTGTATTTCTGCCCTTCCCATTTAATTTTATAAATTGCCTTTGATGGTTGGCAAAGCAAGTGCCTAGGGTTTGTATTCATTAGATATCTAAGACCACATCCACTCCTCCTAATGGTATAGTGCAGAATGGAGATTCTAGATTATAGTCTTGAATCTGCAATTTTACTTTATGGCATTTCCCTACCTTTTCAATTTTCTTACCATCAACTACCATAACCTTCATGTTGGGCATGGGAAATATGAAAATGTCGAGTCTTTTCGCCATGGTTGAGTCCAAAAAATTGTTGGTGCTAGCTACCGGTATCGATCAGAACCATTACATTATTCGTCTTAATATTTCCTTTTAATTTTAATGTCTAGGGTTGTGATATACCTTCCATAGTCGATAATGATACTTGTGGAATGCTCTCATCATCTGGCTGTGGAGAAAATTATGGCGAATCTTCAATTTCTTCTACGTCTAACTCTTCATTGTCAAAGCAACATCATTGAGTGAAATACTTTTTTTGATCCTTCCCACCTTGTCTATAGTAAGAAAATCATTGATTATTTCATACCTTCCTCATACCCTAGATTGGGTCCACCTGGCCCCGTGTGGTCTCGCTCCTTCAAAGGACCATTCTTCAAGAACCATTTGGGATACCAACCTTAGCAAGGATTTTGGGTGTGGGAACTCCTTTCAAAGCCCATTCTCATACACCTAATCCCCAAAATCCTCTTCATTTCCCTAGAAGCACAAAGTACCTTGCTTAGAAAGCAAGCAAGCTCCATCCTTCAAAACCTTCTCGGAAAGGGTTTGGGTCACTCATATCCATTGTCTTATCATTCATTAGTGACTCCATACATATCGTGTCTCCTCCCATTGGTGAAAGTCCGTAAATGGAAAGGAGCCTTAGCTGAGGTGACAGTGGGCTAATACTCCATTTGTTGCCCTTGGCCTAGCATTTGCCCTTTAGGGATTCCCCTTAGGTCCCCTGCTAGTTTGAGTGGTAACGAGACCCATTTCAAGCAATTTTTTTATTTTTATTTTTTTTTAAATTTTTCTTAGTTGGGGTCCATTTCAACTGATTTTTTTATTAGTTGTAGATTTTTTTATTCTTTTTCTTAGTTGGGACCCATTTCACTTGTTGAATGACATGGTTTATGTATAATACAACCTCAAGTTGAGGCGAAACCAGTTGCTGAACAAGACCCCTGAATCAAGCAACATAAATTTGGATGACTTTGATCTATCATCAAAATGGGTTGTGGAGACCCAAGAACCAACATTTGACAATGAAGATCTTTCTTGAATGAACATGGACTCGCTTCCTGCTCCACCTTCAAGGCTAGGAGAATCAAGTCAAAATCCCACTATAGATCCTCAATTTGCTACTGCTAATTCTAAGGATGAAGACGAGGGCAAGGATGAGAATGTTGATTCTGATTAGTAATTTAGTACTAATAGTATTGTAGTTTAGTACTATGCTTATTTTTAGACTTAAAAGGCCATTTAGAGCATGTATCTTGATATATGTTGTTTCAGACATGTATTGCACTAAGTGTTATTTTGGTATTATCATATTATGCATTCCTTGCTATATAAATGTGTTAAAATTGGCAACTTGGGCCAAACTCCATGTGAGTCATCTTATTTATGGTAGCTAATATTTTTCTTGGATCCCTCTCATCGAGAAGTGTAAGATTGATCTAAAGATCATCCGATTCCAATAAGTATTCATGGAGATATGAATTTATTTGTGTTATGGGACAATTCATCAAGGTCGACCAGCAACCAAATAACCCCCATGTATGCTCAACGTTTTAGTATAAAAGGAGGTGACTTGATAGTCATTTGTGTACACACTTCACTCTTGATTTCTCTCCACTTGTTTTGGGTTTTAGTGGAAGAGAAGTCTAAGAGGAGGAAGCCCTAAACGTAGGACTAGAGGGAGACCCTATTCGCGGTAAAAGAAGGATGCCCTAGCCGTAGGTCTTGTGAAGGTTTGGCCATAGTTCAAAGGGAGATCTAGCATGGTGAAGGATGCCTAACAATTGTCCCTCAACGTAGTCTTATCATACCCTAGATGCCCTCATCTATACACTGTTTGAGACAGCCCTTAGATGCTGGAAAATAGATACGCTAACCGCAATAAAGAGGCTCTCCAACTTGTTGTCTAAAGGATGCCCTAACCAGCAAAGAAGGTAGGGACAACGTGGGTGTCTTAGGGCTGTTGGAGTCTCTTGGTGACTCTGTGGAGGGTTGTTCTATGCTACAGCCAAGCCGAGTTTGAAGAAGGGAGCACGCAGGTCTGTGAGGGCAGAAAGAGGTAAGGTATGACTGTTTTGGAGGGTTGTTAGGGTGCCGCAGAGATCTGTGGTAAGCCGCAGGCCTAGCCACTCCAAAACAGGGTTGTGTGTAGGCTTGAGAGGCTGCCATATGCCCAGAACAGCAGCATATGGAAGGCAGCACTTTACCTTGACTAGGCTGCGGTTATTTGGAGGCTGTTTATGTGGGTTGATAAGGATTGTTGTAGCGTGCACATGCCCTAACCAGGAACAACGGTACAACAGTATTGCAGCAGCGATTGTGTATTGTGTTGGGTCAAAGTTTTGACGCAGTCAGCGCTAATCCTATACAGACTTGGAGCAGCATAGCAGGATGTATAGTGCACATAGGAGCAACTATGAGTACATGTTGTACAGTGCAGCATAGTGCACATAGGAGCAGCAATGCATAGCATGATGTACAATGCAGCATATGATGGTGCAACATGGTATAGATCAGTGTTGCTGGACATTGGAGCAGCAATGGGACAGCATGGTAATAATGGGCATATAGTAGCAGCGTGAAAGCATACAGCAGCAGGATGACGAGGTATTGCAGCATCAGCATGATGAGGTATTGCAGCAACAAGATGATGAGGTATTGCAGCATGCATTTGGGTGCAGCATAGTGTAACGAAGAGCTCAGCATAGTGCAGCGATACAGTGATGGGTACAGTCATGATTAGCGAAGCATGATGAGATGCCGCATAGTGATGATGGGTGCAGCATGGTGCAGCACAGTGAGGTGCAGCATGATGATGAGGTGCAGCACAATCATAGGTGCAGCATGGTTGATGGAGTCACCTTGGAGAATCAGTGGAAGCAGCATGTTTTCAACTGAGTTCAGCTACCTCATGTATCATCTTCTTAGAGATGATCTATGCTCTTATTTAGATAAACCAAAGTGTTGACTTCTGTTGTATATGTAATCTCTCTCTCTGTTGAACTATTGAAGAACATATAAGAAGAATTGATCAAGGGTTTCGCCACATTGGGGTTTGTCCCTGGCTAGCGCCACATCTTGTGTCCTCTTGTCTTGGCTTGTCTTCTGCAATTTATGTTTATGTTCTATCTGCAACTTGTTATTATGTTAATGTGATTGCTAACCTGGAAAATATATTGAGCGAACTGTGAAAATTGAAATAAATTTCTTTAAGCATAGAACATACCTAAAATTAACAAAATGAGAACTTTTTCATATTTGGGTATAAATGGTTTAAATTGACCTCCAAGCCTGGACTTATTCAC
The DNA here is from genome assembly GCA_000404065.3 of Pinus taeda. Lineage (NCBI taxonomy): Eukaryota > Viridiplantae > Streptophyta > Pinopsida > Pinales > Pinaceae > Pinus > Pinus taeda. Next base: position 11,703 of record APFE030591691.1, on the reverse strand, counting down.
TTAGCCTTCTACATGATCCAGTTATATACATGTCTATGAGGCTATCCTATTACTGTATCCTTCTTTACTTCATTTTATCTTAGATTTAGCTTTGGCATTTTCTAGGAGTTGCATTTGCACTCTCACATTGTATCCTTCAGTCTCATTGACCTATTTATAGTCATTCATTGGACATTAATAAAATTATCTTATCTATCTCAAGTAGACTAGTTAGATTACTCATGCTAAAAAGGATAATAAACCAGTCTTGCTTTCTTTGCTTTCATCAAATCTCTAGCCAGTTTATTTACTGCTCCAATTAACCTAATTCACTTACATATCAGTCCATAATCAGCTGTACCCTGTACCCTTCGTTAACTCAGTGACTTACCTTTTCCCCTTTACCCTGTTTTCCTGGTTTCTTTCAAAACCCTGGTAGCAACTCCAATCCACCAAATTAGTATTCCTAGCTCAGCCTTAATTTGATAGTGTGGTGGCTTTCCATCTAGGTTTAGGTTCCCTTGTCTTTCCCCTACTACCTTTGGACTCTTAGTTGGAACATGCTCATCCCACACTCTTCCAAGGTCTGTATCTCATTCTTTCTTTGGGACACTTTCCCACACTACATTTTCCAACAAACAAAAAACTCTTCGGAAAAGTGGAGAAATATTGGTATTGACACTTAAGAAGCATGTTGTGACCAGGAGTTAAACCTCAGTTTTGAAGGGTTTGAGTAAGTTCTGATATTTTGTGTAATTTAAAATCCTTGTATACTGTTTCACCATCCCACAAATGTATTTTGCTTGTTATGCCCCTTTTACTGCGTTTTACTGTGTCTTGGCTCCAGTCAAATAAACTTTCAATATCTAACTACACTCAGCACACAAGTGACAATACTGATAGCATATGCTACAAACAAATAATATATTTAAAGAGAACAGAAAATCGCTTGATTAAACAATCTTTCTCTTATACAATAACATCTAGTCTGATTCATGTCCCATAATATATACCAAGGTAGCATGTTAAAGACAAGTAACTCTCTACCATTATCTCTTCCACAACCTCAGCAAAAAGACCAGACTAACAAGCTACCTTCATAATAGCCCCAATTCCTAGCTCATGGTCTGGAACATACTAGCAGGCTACAGCCTGTTCCAGACTTCCTATGAGAAAATTTGTTTTCTGTACTTTATTTATTTTAAATTTCGGAATGCTTTCAGCTTTCTGCCCTGATAAAAGCAAAATTTCTGAATGTGTTCCTTGTTAACAATATCTACCAGTGTTGATGCTTCCACACTGATCTACCAAAAGCAAGCTGCTGATGCACTTAGAAACTCCATCTTATGGGAGAAGTTTCTGGAAATCGTCTTATGCTATCGCATATATGTTGAGTTTACAGTATTCTTAAAATAACACATGAAATCAAGTGCCCAATTAAACAATTATTAAATCATATTTTTTTATGCCATGAACTCTACTTGTGCAACAAGTAAAACCAGAAATTTTTGAAGAAAAAAACTTGAATAGGTACAAAAAGTCAACCTGTTGCTCGGTGACACTGTTGTTAAAACTGCTTACATCTGGTCCTGCCACAAATTAAGAAAATAAATACAACCAGATTAGATCAAAAAGATTCAGAAATTGCAATTGTGGCAACAAGAATCTGTAAGAATACATTGCACAGACTTCTGGCAAAAGTAGTTGACACTACAATTCACATATTATTTCTCTGGCAATATCATTTATAGCATGTTTTTCTGCACATTAGTTGCCCCCAGCATATGTCATAAAATTGAAAATTAAACTATCAGGGATGTGGCCAATAAGCCATGCTAGATAGCCTATTCAAGGTTACTTGGGAGCGGGAGCGGGGAGCGTGAGAAGAAGCGGAAGCAGGGAGTGACATTTTCGAAAGCTCCCAGTTTGGGAGCAAATCAGGAGCGAATTTTTATGTATTTTGATACATATATGTCAACAAAAGCATGTAGAATTATGAATTAGATACAAAAAAGAATAAAAACATGGATTGAACAATATAACATGGATCATCTAGAAGTTACAATCCTCATCAACCACGTCCACAAGTTAGTAACATACAACATATCGAGTCCCGTGATTCATCAATCTTAAAGTTTCAAGCTTTCAAAATTTGATATATAACATTTATCATCATTGATCGCTAAAGTTGTAACTTGTTCTTGTAACCATTATCATTACCAAGTAAACAAACAATAACAAAGAATATCTAAGTTGAAATGAAATATTTCAACTTTCAACTTTCACAAAGCATCATATTCATAATTTATTACCAATGAGTTATAATTGCCAACTTCAAACTTCAAACTTAAATTGTCATATATTGTTTACAAAAAATATCATAATAAATATGAAAGAGTCAACAGTTATAAAAACTACTAGAAACTAGAAAAGACAAGTAAATCTATTATCTATCGTTAATGCTTGGGCCTCTTGCCGCCACAAGAAATGTCTAATTTCTGATAAAGCATGTTGAATGATGAATTAGTTATAAAAAACATAAAAGCATGGATTAAACCATATAACATCAATCATCTAGTAGTTACAATCTTCATCAACAACAGGTCCACAAGTTACAAGTTTTGATTTATATAGCATGTAAGGGTGCACATAACCAAAATAGCATAGAGTGCAATCCATCTCTGAACCAAAAATACATTTACAAAAAATATCATAATAAATATGAAAGAGTCAACAGTTATAAAAACTACTAGAAACTAGAAAAGACAAGTAAATCTATTATCTATTGTTAATGCTTGGGCCTCTTGCCGCCACAAGAAATGTCTAATTTCTGATAAAGCATGTTGAATGATGAATTAGTTATAAAAAACATAAAAGCATGGATTAAACCATATAACATCAATCATCTAGTAGTTACAATCTTCATCAACAACAGGTCCACAAGTTACAAGTTTTGATTTATATAGCATGTAAAGGTGCACATAACCAAAATAGCATAGAGTGCAATCCATCTCTGAACCAAAAATACATCAACAAACAGGCTCTAAATGTCCTCTATCGTGCAAAAAAATCATGCTACAACAAATACCTGCATATCATCAAAATCATTGCATATCTTGGGATCTTTGTCATTAATATCACCCTCTAAGCATTAACATAAGATAGAAAAAACGTAGCATGTGAAGTCAAGATTTTATTTGAGTGTTGGGTACACTTTTAGTAGGGTAATGATAAAGAAGTTTGACAACCAATGTCACTAACATCAAGGTACATAGAAGGATTGGTGTTCTTGACAAGTTCCATACCCTAGTACATGACAAATAGCCAATGGAAACATTGCAATCCCCCCAATCCTGAAAAACTGATAAGTCTGCTGGATTTTGAGTGAGACCTAAAATTCTACTTTCTCCGTATGAAATCCAATGAGGTTGGAACCACTCTCAAACATCTTGAGTCATTTCATGATAATGTTAAAAATTTAAGTAAAAAAATGAATACTAGGGCCGTAGGCTTGATCATTAGGCTGTCCCACTCAAAAATTCTTGTTTCTTTGAAAAAAAATTGTGTTTGGAACGTGTTTGCATAAAAAAAAATGCCAAAAAAGCTAGGGAGCGAAACAATAAACAAAACAAACAAACAAACAAAATTAGGTAGCACACTCCCGAGGTCGATCCCGAAGAGAGCGCACTTCAAGAGCAGGTACGAAGGGTGGGGGGGTTGCTTCCCCACAACCCTGAGCCTATTATCATCCACTTTAAATGACTTGAATACTTGTTCAATAGAATGGACCATTGTTTTGGGCCACAAGGATTGTCAACATGATGTACATTGTATGGAAATTGCAAGTTTGGTCAACAACAAAATTTACCACATGGTTGATATCAATGTCTCAAACATGATGTACCACAAAGTAAGTCAACATGATGCAAAATGATGGACCCAACGATGATAGTTTCAGTGGAACCATATTCTGGACCACAAAGCAACTGAACACAATTTAAAATCTATAGGAACTGCAAGTTAGAACTGTAACCAAAATTACGACATTGTTGATTACAAAGCCTTAACCTATTCAATTCCAGTATGTTTCACCCGCAATAATGTAAAAGCAACAGTCATGAAATGTCTGAATAAAGTAAACAAGAGAAAATTGAGAAATAACCATTCCATCATGGAGATTCATTCTGTTAAGTAAATGGAAGTACCAAAATATATGATCAAGAGAGTTAAATATGTAATACATACGTTGGTCAACAATGCCAATGTGGGGATCTTGGTTCATTGGTAAAGAAGGATGTTGCTATTACCCTCAGCAAGGTTCAAAAAATCTTACAAAGACAAGCTCACCCCCGTGGGCCATTGTTGACTACTGGAGTAGCACCTGATGATTATGTGAAGACTCCATGCCCAAGGATGATCCAGAGGACACTTGTACCATCAGATGTCATCAGTCAACAGAGTTATTTAACTCTCCTTCTATCTTCTCATCATCTTTCTTCTTTGTACCCAGATTCCACACCCTGCGGGGAATTGTAATAAGTGATGCTAGTATGATGATTTTCTTGACTTTTTAACAGGCCTAGGATGTGGGACTCGATCAGCAAATGAGTACACCTTGGAGTGTTTCTTTTATCCGGTTAATTATCCCTTCTTTTTCAGAGGCGGATAATTCTCTGGATTTTTTCACTCATTTTTACCCCAAAGCCGAGGTAACGGTTTGAAGATTGAGCCCCTAACACATCTTAGTGTCTAGAGTCGATGTATATTACCATACTAGATCACACAAAAAGTTTCGTGGAATTTGGCTAGGTCTAAGTAGGATTTTTTAATAGTTAAAAATTTCCTGCAAAACGAGATTTTTTAATTATTTTCTATGTAATGGCATAAATAAGTGGCCTTAGGAGATGTCTGGGGCGTATGACCACTCGAAATTCATCCTCAGAGGCCCAGCATTCTCCTAGAGCCCACTTTGGGGGTAAAAAAATGACTCAGAGTCCCTCAAAAGCCAATTTTCCTAATATCAGTGGCAAAAATAAGAAAAAAATAAATAAATTCAATAATTGGAAAAATTTATAATTTTTTCCAAAAGTCAAAATAAGTTACAAATTTGCATGGAAAGTAAGTGGCAGTTTAGATGATGATTGGGCATCCTGAGGCCCACCAATCCAAGTGGCAAGTGAGCCAACTCAACTAAGGAAACACGTTGGCAGCCCACTCAGCATAATACGTTGAGTCCATACGCTGGCCAAGTCAAAGGTAATACGCATATATGGGCCAATCAATTAAAATACACAGGCAGTTTAAAGCAAGCTAATCAGTGTTTACGTGGGCAGCAGTCTACACTGGCAAGTCAATGCAAGTTTAACACAGGTCAGCACAGTGTTACGTGGCCAGCATGTTACGCTGGCAAGTTCGTACGGCAGTCAAAGGTAATACGTATTACTTAGCCAACCAATAAATTACACGCTGGCCCACTCAGGTATCCACGCAGATTTAAAGGGAGCCCATACGTATCAGCATATTTAAACAGCAAAGTTACGTGAGCAGCAGTCAACGTGGGCCCAGTCAAAGGTAATACGGAGATTTGGAAAGGAACGTACGCAGGTATTCACGTGGCAGTCCCAGCATTACGTGGGCAGCATATCGCTGTGGTTTCAAACAGTCAAACAGTCAAACAACATTACGTGGGCAGCCATAGCATGTATACGTGAGCTGGACAGCAGTTTGCATGGGCAGTCAACAGCAGTTTACATTGGCATTCTACAGCAGTTCGTTGGCAGCCAACAGCCAGTAACTCAGCCACTTGGAATTTCACTGGAAGCATTGAGATCTTCACCATTGTTACACTTGTCACTGGAATTTGCTTTGGGATCATCTCCCATTTTCTTATTTACATGAGCCTTGGGCTCTTATTGTACAAGGATAGAACGAGTTGTTGGGCTTGCGGAAGCTCTGCTGGATTGTGTGCTTACCTTTCACATAAATAAATAAAAGTCTTTGGGGTTACTGGCTTCTTTTGTGGCGCATGCTTTGGTTCATGAGGTATACCTGTGTCGTTTGATATTCATTTGATTTCATATTTTCTATCTAGTTGTTTTTCTTTGTGCATTTGCCTGAGGGCATTATTGTCTAGGGAGGAGAGATTTGCAGTTATCTCAAATCTCCTTTGGGCTTGGTATATTTTGTACACTTGTTGTAGCTTTTCATTCTCGGTTGAATGACAAGCTCAACTTGGT
>APFE030591688.1:0-13440 GCA_000404065.3 Pinus taeda | reverse complement strand
TCAGCAAGAAACAGAGTTCGATTGCCTTATCTACAGCTGAAGCAGAATATGTGGCAGCTGCATCTTGTTGTACTCAACTCCTTTGGATGATGCAGACCTTGCAAGATTTTCAAATCACGTGTACACCACCTATCCCCATCTTATGTGATAATACAAGTGCAATCAGTATTTCAAAAAATCCTGTCATGCATTCAAAGACCAAGCATATACCGATCAAGTATCACTTTCTTTGGGAACAAGTGTTGGAACAAAAGGTCAAACTGGAGTATGTTCCTTCTAAGGAACAAGTTGTTGACATTTTCACCAAACCACTGCCCAGGGAAGCTTTTGAATATCTCAGACAGAAGCTGGGAGTTATGAATATATCCTCTTGCTTTTAAATCTTTAGAGAAAATTGGGTGTACGCGTGTTGTACAAGGAGTATTAGCGTACATACGCCGGTCGGTACAGAGACAGTCGCTTATATGAAGGTCTGTTGGATATCAGAAGGAACATGCTCTGGTTGAAGATATTTTGATAAGGGTCTGACAGAGACCATCCGGCACAGGTTCAGGGGGAGAAGATAATCTTCTAATTATGCATTGTTGGCATTGGTTTAGAAGCTTTTGGTTCTAGTCCATTGCTGTTATTGATTTCAGATAGAACAAAAGCAGAAGGCAAGCAGAAGGACATATTGGTTGTTGATCTGGATGCTCACTGTCAGTTGCTGCTACTATCAGTTGTTGATGATTTTCAATAATTTGTCTCTATGTCATATATCTCTTTCTTATATGATGTCAAGGTCATGTAACGACCTATATTAGTTTCCCCACTATGCCTGGGATGAAGATGTAATATATTTTGGTCATCATATGTAAATTTCTGATGTATTCCACTTGGTTGGGTGATGGATGTATGTACTAAGTCCTATGGTGATAGGAAGGTCTTCTATTCTTCTTCAAGAACATTTTTTTTGCAGATCTTGCCTACAGTCAGGGGGAGCATGGTCAGCACAGAAAATTTCAGCATATACTCAGGGGGAGCACAACCCTTTGCCCTTGATGACAAAGGGGGAGAATGATCTTGGATCTTGTGTTGCCATCAAGTACAAAGGGGGAGATTGTTGGCATTATGGCACAGGTTTGGAACTATAGCACAGGTGTTGTCCTTGATGGCAACCCTCTCTGGTAACAGATCTCAGTTCAGGCACTCAGAAAAAAAATTCATATACGCATGTTCATCTAGACAAAGTCGCGTATACACGCGGGTTATACTTTACAAAAGAGCGTATATCTTGTTGATCATTCTTTTGGTCCATGGCAGTTAGATCTTGGAACTTGAACCTATGTTTTGGACCATGGCGTCTCGTCAATTGTGCCGATCCACAGTTTTTGGGTTCATGGTATTGTAATGTTGTGGTTTTGGACCATGGTATTGGGAAGGCCTAGGACTATATAAGAGGAAGGAGATCTTGTGAGAAATCACCATCTGGATTATTATTGAAGATCTGAAAAGTGTTAGATCTGGTATATTGGATGGTGATGCAGATCTGGATCTGAAGGAAGGAGGGACTTTAGCACAAAAGGAAGGACAAGGTCTTCTCATGGGTCATAATCTTTAAGCTTAATGATAGTATCTCTGTATGATTTTGATCTGCTTGATGTGGCGCTCGTCTGATCTATAAGTCTGATAATCTGGGATATTTAGTGATTGTATATCTGGAAGAGTACATTGTTCTTTATAGATCTGTACGCAGGTTCAGTGAAGCGAAGACACGTATACACGCGGCTTAGGTGAAGTAAAGGCGCGTATACACAGGTTATTCCATACGCAGAGGCGTATGCACGCAAGTTGCAGACTGTTAAAATTGCGTATATGCTTTAAGTTGTGATCTGGCTATTTCTGCTTATTGCTGCTGGGTTTTGGGTTCTGTTTCTGCTATATGGTTTCTGGTACAACTTTCTGTGTACAGCTGTCAGAGGAGTATCTACTTGTTTCAGATCTAGTTGGTGGAAAGGAGATTGGTTGATTCTTGATGATTGTTTGATGTTCATGGATCCAGTCTGAAAATTGATGAAAAGTGGTCCCTGGAAGAAAGAGAAGGTTGTAGCCTTCTGTAGGCCAGCACCTACGTACTAGTATCTTGGCTAGTGCAAGAGCAAAGGGGGTTGTAGCTCCCTTCCAGGAAAGCTGGAAAACGAGAGAGAGTTGTAGCTCTCTGCAGGTTGCAGCCTGCGTACTGGTAAAGGAATGCACCAGTACATTGTAAACAAAAGTTTCTAATTTAAAAGGAAGATAGAGACGAATTGCAGCAGGTGGTTTTCACCCACATTGGGTTTCCACCTTATATCTTGTGTTCTTGTGTCTGATTGTCTTTCTGCTCTGTTTTACTGTCTCTGGATACTGTTATTGGATTCTGCACTAACAATCATCATCAGAAAGATTAAGTAAAATAAAAGCATGTTCTGTATACGCGGGTTTTCTTCTGCATAACAGCGTACATACGCAGGTTTATTAAATTGAAGTAGCGTATATCAGTTGTTTTGAAAAAGAATAATTATCCTGATAATACTGATTCACCCCCCCCTCTCAGTATTATTTTCAACATTAGGGGAATGTAGTGGTTATTTTTCTGGTTATGCCACTGCACAAAAGATCCTACATGATGGTTAGTTTTGGCCCACCATATTTTGCAATTGTATTCTCACTGTCCAAAAGTGTCATGCATGCCAGATTTATGATCGTAAGATCCGTGCTTCGTTCACTCCTTTGGATCTTGTTATCACTGTAGGATCTTTTGTGAAATGGGGTATCGATTTCATGACATATAACCCTCACTCGGCCAAGGGGCATGACTATATCATCGTAGCAGTAGATTATTTTACTAAATGGGCCGAGACGATGCCTACATTTAACAATATTGGTGAAAAACTGAATATTTTTTCTTTAATCATGTCATTTCATGGTTTGATGTTCCACAAGCCATAGTTACGAAACATGGGAAACATTTTCGCAATCACATGATGTCTGAACTAACTACCAAGTTGGCTTTCTCCCACGAAAGTTCCACTCCCTACTACCCTCAGGCTAATGGGTAAGTTGAGGCTATCAACAAATTTCTCAAAATGATGCTTCAACAAATGATAGGGATCCATCGATCATATTAGAATTTGATTATTTATGCTGCTTTGTGGGCATACCGAACCTCTGTTAGGATTCAGGACTGCTACCAGATTTACATCGTTCCAATTGGTTTATGGTCTAGAAGCAATCCTTCCAATTGAATGTGAGATTTCGTCATTGAAATTGGTTGTAGAACTTCTTCCTGCAACTTCTGTTAAAGAGGAATGTCTCTTACATCTGAGACGCTTAGATGAGACTTGGTGAGATGTCCTCGTGGCTAATGAAGACTATAAGAAACATGTCAAGGTGCAATATGACAAAAGTGTCAAGCCTCGTGTCTTCTTGGAAGGAGACCTTGTCCTTCTATACGATTAGGAGTTTGAAAAATTTGGACTAGGAAAGTTCCAACCCATGTGGCTAGGTCCATATATTTTCAAGCGTGTTCTTGCTAAAGGGGCTTATGAGCTAGTCGATTTTGATGGAGTTCCACTGGTGTAGCCTAGAAATGGGATGTACCTTAAGAAATACTATGCCTGATTTATTGCATAGTACACTGTGTACATAATATATATAGGTGTGTTGAGTGTGTTTGCAATGTGTATCTTTAGAGTTTCCTATGGTTTCTGTTGATCTCGTTTACATTTGGTTTGCAGATGTCAGCATCCCTTGAACCATATGTTGGTTATATTGATGGTGCTAGTCATAGTACTTAGAATCTAACCTCCATAGCATGGGATATCTTTGCTCCAGATGGTGAGTTAGTGACTCTACAAGGGATTTGTATCGGTCGCTCTACCAATAACATTGCTAAGTATAGCATAGTGGTCGAGCTATTGTTTGAGGCTATTTCATATGCTATTTGTTTTTTAATCATTAGACTTGACTCAAAGCTTGTAGTACTACAATTGACTAATTTTTATTTTGTTAGAAGTCCAACCATACTTCGCATGTTCTTAAGGGTTCACCTTCTAGAAAGACACTTTGATTTCATCCAATATCAACACATTTCTAGAAATCTAAATACATTGATAGATGCATTGGCTAATCATATTTTAGATAGACATTTGCAACATATGTAAATAAATTTCAATACACATCACATTCATTGAAAGTGATAATATAAAGATAGAAAAACAAAAGATATTTTTATATAAAAAGTTTATTTTTACAAAATTTGTGCCCGGGACACATATGGGAACATGACCCATAATATCAAAAACTACATGCAAATACGCCTAATAGACTTATTATAGTTCTCATGGTAACTTTCATGCGGAAAGAGTTAATCTTGCGGAAAAAACCAACCTCCCTAGAAGCCTAAGACTTTCTAGTGACAAACAAGACAATTAAGAGCAATCTTCTCTAAACTGCATTTATCATACAAGAAATCCAAGTGTTTAGATCCTACCTGAGTCACGCTGTTGTGTTCTAGCCTCGTCGATCGGGATGACTCCTCCTTCCTTCGAAACCTCATTTCCTAACAATCAAATGATTCCATAGCACCTGAATATCTTCATAAAATAAAACTATTCAACATAAGACCCAAGGAGTATATGAAACAACTCATTAATAACAAATTGTTGAGAAGAATGGACTTATTTGTATTAATAGGAAACAAAAGAAACCATTACAACCTGAGCCTTGGTGTTTTTCAAGTTCCTCCCAGGGTCCAGCAAGAGTTTTCCTTTACTTTGATAAGCTCACCCACTTCCAAATGAAACAAGAAAGGATGGGAATCTGTCCTCACAAGCTTCTACAAGGAAGTCCTAATTCTAGCAGCATCTACCCTTTGGAATGTTCAGCTTTCAACCTCCCCTCCTCTGGCCCAATGCCTGTATTTATAATGTTCTAGACGAAGTTAGTCAGGTCCACCATCAATGGGATAAGCCCCTCATTTGGATGGGGTAGCTCCTCTCTTGATGGGATAAGTTCCTCTTTCATAGGGATGCATGAACCATCTGGAGGCGCTCAATACACGTCAAACAATGTTCTAGAATGCTCTAGAAATGACAACAAGTAACTTTTTTAAGATGAAACTCGCGCCTTTTGACCTTTACAGGAGTACGCACCCATCCCTTGACTTACAGAGCGTACAAGTACGCAGGTACAATGAGCTTGGGATGCGTACACGCAGGCAAGGTAGAGAGAACCTGCATACCCAGAGATAAACATGTTTTTTTAATGACTTTCTCTCTTTTTTGAAGTTTGACATGAAGAGCAGAGGTATAAGGCTTGACAAGGAGGATAATATGACTATTGATTGAGCCATATTAACTGCAGATAGTCATGGTGACAAATTTCAGTGTAACACCTTACATTGGATACATAGATGAGGCATTGAAGCTTTTCAGAGAAATTCCCCATTATAATGTAGTTTCTTGGACGGTGATGATTGTAGGGTGTGTGCAGAATGGGCTAAGTTTGGAAGCCATGGAGATGTTTAGGCAAATGCATCTGAGAGGCCTTGAGCGGGACGCAAAAACTTTTGCCAGTGTTCTCCCAGCTTGTGTGAACTTGGGAGCTATGCAGCAGGGTATAGAGATACGTGGAGAAGTAATTAGAAGTGGATTGGAATCTAATGTATTTGCGGGAAATACCCTTGTAGACATGTATGGAAAATGTGAGAGATTAGACATTGCACGCAAAGTGTTTGAAAGAATACCTCAACGAAATGTTGCATCTTAGACAGCAATCATTGCAGGTTATGCATAGAATGGGAAGAACATGGAAGCTCTAGAGATTTTTCTGTAGGTGCAACACGCAGCTGTGCAGCCATATTCGAAAATATTTTCCAGTGTTCTCCCATACTACGCTAATTTGGCAGCTCTGGAACAATTTTCATTCAGCGTGGGCGAATATCAATTGGGGAAGCCTTATTGTATTTTGATTTTAAGACATCGCAGAAGTTTTACGCCCTTCTTGATGTGCAGTTTCTTGTAAGAAGTTCTTTCATAAGAGTGATCTTAATTGGTATCTTGAGATATATCTCTGGACCATCATGTCAACGATGTATAGGAATTGCTGGTTGAGGTAGCAAAACAAAATCACAAGAGAACCCACTGAGTCCTAAAACGGGTAGTGATACCTCCTTAGATTGTTTCCTTTTGAATGTTCATTCTTGAACAATTTCTACCAACATCAATTGTGTTATCTTAAAATGAAGAAGGTTTGCCTATTGAGTAACCCTGACAGTGGTAGAGAGAAAACTTGGCTTGTCGCTAATAGTGCCGTGTATCGCATATTGTGCCCTGGTAATGTTGTCAGAAGCGTTATAGGAAAGGGGGTCCTTACTCTTGGTATACAGGGACTGTTGCCTCTCCACGGGAGACCATCCCTGATCCATGCAGTATCCTGCTGGTAGAAATCTTTTTCCATTCCATCCTCACTATGAAGATGAGCACGCTAGTTTAATATTGAATATTGTCAGTATATTTAAGTTTAATTCAACGAATATTTCCATAGGTAATAAAAATTAAGTGCAAGGAGACCAGGGTTTAGTATCTAAGTTATAGCACAATCATTTCAAACTCTCGAGGGCACAAATTGTTCGGTGGAATAACATTTCTGTATGGACCTATTCAGGCCGTGTGATTCAATTTTTCTTTTTTCGATTTAACCTAATTAGAAGGCGGCAGTTTGTCCTATTTTTACTTATTTCTCAGAATTATGTATTGTGCTTCTTAGAAAAGTTAGGTTACCAAAATAAAAGTTCATTTTGGCATCTCAGTTTATTTATTTATTTGAAAAATTTCCCAGAATATACCCTGACGAGCTGCACAAAGAGTGGACTTCCTTCGTCACTTTGGCAATCCGAGGGGTACAACTTGCACTCAGTCTCATCCTCTTGATACTCAGGCTGTACGGGTGAGGCAGACCATATCGGGAATCGAGAAGAGATATCTTGCACCAGATCAAAACAATTGGTTTCCGAGAATATGTTATGATAAGAAAACATCCAAATCAATATTCCCAGCTTGTTAAAGTAAACTAGATTACGAAATTGTTCAATAGATAAATTTGTTCAGCGGTGGACCAATCCAATGAAAATGAAAATAGTGTAAAGACTTGCCCTTTGAAGATAGGCTAGCTCAAGATTGAGGCTCGTTTGCTAAGTGGGACACATTGGATTTTTGGCCTAGAATGTGATAATCCAGTTAAGTTCACAACTTCATTTTTGAAAATATGTTCTGGTTGGTTTTTAAAACAACATATGTTTAAGAGAGTAAGCTAAATTTTACACCAAACTCTGATCTTATTGTATGACATAGGAGAACCTATTTATAGTACAAAATTTGTTTAAAAATTGGTTTTCGAGGTCCCCAGGATGACAATAAACGTCCAGCCAAAATGTTACTTACCTTAGAATAGAATAATCTTATCCCTAAACTACCTGTCCTATTTAATCTTATCATGACTTCCAATTTTAACAGAGCATTCTAAGCGTGCCCCGAAGTGGGCATTATATCTTCAAGAACCACTTTATTTCATTAATGCCAAGCACCTCTCCTCTTTCTTTGTCTTACACCTTTGTGAATGTGTTAGCAAGCCTGTCTTCATCTCTGTAGTATACAACCTTAACTTCTTTGTTTTTCCTTTGCTTGCTGATAAAGTGTTGTTGGATCTCAATACGCTTGCTCCTTGCATGAAACACTAGTTTCTTTGTGAGCTGAGTCACACTCTGTCACTGATTCGCTGAAGATCTATGCTTCCTAAAACTCTTCATAGCAATTTTACTTCACATGTTGCAGTTATTGTTGCTTCATATTTTGTCCTGTAGACCTGTTTGCATCCAATGCCACTCCAGCAATTTAATGAGTTTCCTTGTTTGAGTTTTCTGTATGGTATCATACTCTTCCTGCATTGCTTTGTTTCATTTCTCTAATAGGTTCATCTTCAATATAGAAAGCCAGGTGAGCTATCTTTCTCACAAATTTGCTTATTAGATATCAATGAGATGAATCTCTTCAATTGTTTCTGCCCCATACAGAGAGATTGAAATTTTGACTTCCAATTTCTGCCATAACAATTGTTTGATAATGTATTATTGAACCCATTAATATTTTTCCGACTTTAGAACACTAGATTTGCGCTTAAAAAGATCTGTAGGCAACAAATTTTTAAAATTATAAAGCCTGGGGCGTCCATCTTGGACTTGGGATGTGCTCCTGGTGTTGGTTACAGGTTGCTTGCCAGAACTTGGGTCCTTACAGATCCGAGTTCCTCATTTCTATCACATTTTCATTCCACTCAAAAATTCTTGAATATACGAAGAACCCTTTATATAACCACAATTATATGACTAAGAATTAACTTGAGAAACATGTGGCATCATAACTTGAGGGCTTGAACATTATCAGAGTAATGGCCAGCAATGAAACTTCGGAACTATATATAGAACGTAGAGGGTTTCATTCTTTTTATTATGGGTTGTGGGTAGATTCTGAATTTTGTTTTTGTTTTTAGGTTCTCAACTTTTAGGCCCATAAATGACTCTTTGGTAGTTAAGTTTATAAAATTTTGATTTAGTTGTGGTTGGATTGACTTGCATAAGCCTCTTATTCTACATCCTTCAGTTCTTATCATTGAGGGTTCGTGGAACTAATTACTATAAGCAGTATAAACAGTGAAATCAATTTGTTCACTTCCCCAACCAATTTTGTTTTCCATTGCTACTTTTTATTATCTTTCCCCAATGGCCTAAGTATTTCTCACTCCACACTCTTAATATCTTATTGTTAAGGGTCCCTCGACATAATTGCCATGTAGCGGTGAAATCAATGTGTTACTTCCTGTCAAATTCTCTTCTCCTGTGCCATTTTTGATTGAGTCTGCAAGGATCATAACTACTATGTGCTTCCTCAAATATACACATTGCTTCAATTATAATTCATTCAAAAAAAAAAACAGGAATGTTCGTAGTTCTAGTGAGTTGTATTTTTCATAGCATTACTTGTTAATGTAGCAAGCCTCGTGGTTACCATTGTCACCACCACCTCTTATAAATTGAAATGAAAAATTTAGCCCATGGGAAAAATAGTGACATTTTCAATTTTAAATGTGAATCTTTATGATTTTGAAGATAGCCCACAAGAAATATATATAATCTCTCCCAAATATATATATTAATCTTGGATTAAGGTTTTTATGGGAATATTTTTGCCTCAGAATTCTTGGAAACAAGGTTTTATGGTTATGATTCTGCCTTGTAATTCTTAACATCAAGGTTTAAGGACGAGGCAGGAGGATCAGAATACCTATAGCCAATGCAGTGAAGATCTTTAATATAACCTGTGACTTGGGTCATAAATCAGATGGAGAAACAATTCAGTGCTTCTCAACAAGGATGATTGGGTGATCATATCAGCAACAGGTACAGGAACTCTTTTTGCTTTGTCTATGGTCATTGTAGGTCATATTTCCTCAAATCCATCAAAATTGAAACAGCACCCACAAACTCCACTTTCATTTCATGGTATTCTGGCCTGCCTTCTATGTGACTCCTTGACCAGGATTGGTTTTGAAATTCAGAAAGGAAAGTTGAGTAATACCCTTCAATTCCACACTCTTACAACGGACCTCTGATCACAGTCAATCGTGCTTTGAGAGTGAGGACTAAGCATTGGATGAGCATAGAATTAAACATACCTTAACACAAAAAATTGATTTTACTATTGATTCTATGAAAAGAATGGTGTTTTGTCCACAGTTTTGGTTTTGCCTATAATTGTTGCATAAATTAACTTATGGCCAAGGTAGATCATCCCATACCTATTCAATAGTGTATTTTCAAACCGTATACTCTGTTATAGTAATTGTGGAACATTTTATTTTTATTGTCCAGTGGATTATAAGATTAGAGATAGAAATTGGTGTATTTCGCTTTTGGTTGCCCAATTTATTGTTAGATCAAGGATACATATTTCTTCCTAGGAAGAAAATTCACTTTTCATGAACAGATCTATAAATCCTTGTCAAATCATTTCTTTGACGGGTAGAAACACCTAAGATCTGCCTTAATAAATTCTGCTAGACAAGAGCAGCGTGGGAAATATCACAACCTTGATTCTATACATAGAGACTCTGAGATTCTTTAGGGTAACACATCTCCTATTGGATCTCTGTAATTCATTAGATATCCTATTTAGGACTACTGTGCTAGATTCTCCATTTCTATATCGTTGGATCTTAAGAGAGGCTCTGATATTTCCTTCTCATTGCCTTTCATTTGATAATCGGTTAGGGTTGGCATATTACCATCATTATAAACTTGGATCACATTTGAGATCAATCTGTTTTGCAGGCACACAATAGTTGCTTCTAAATTTATTGTTTTATTAGCCTTTCCTGACTGTCGTTTCTATAATTCTGGTAATATTTAAAATTCTTTATCTTAACGAATCAAATTTGAAGTATATCCAATCATGGATAGTTGAATTTGAAGAATATTCAATCATATCTAATTGTTTTAAATTTGAAGTGCATCCAACCATGGATAGTTAAATCGTTTGCATATCCACTCAAACAACACTATTTTAGAGCCTTAAGAGAGAGTATAAGGTTTACAAAAATTGGTTAAAAGGAAACCCCATTGGTCTACTTTTAAAAGAAAGAAATGTCATTCATATTAGTGGTTTATTTAGCTGGTCAAGCTTGAGAATTCTAGAGCTTAAGATCTCCCTTTGCAATTAGATTGGATTTGTTTTGGTTGATATTTTAATGTTTTAATTAAATATTGGGGGTGGATATTGTGGTTCATTGGTGATTAGAGGTGAAAGGTAAACATTATTTAATATATTGTGACAAGGAATGTAGATTGTCTTCTTTATTTTGAGCATTGTTATTGTGGTTCAGTAGCAATTATGAGATGAAAGGTAATATGTTCATATTTATGTAGCACTAGATTATTCAAAGATAGGTAAAATGCTTTATGATTGTTTTGTTTCTTGACATTTTGATCTCAATACATGAATCATATTTAGGAGAATTCACTCATTTAAATAAATAATACTCACTTAATAAATACAAATTAGATTACTTAGTAAACCTGTTCACTCAAATAAGCTACATTAGCTTTAATTCAACATATCATTGGTATGATAGGAGCTATTCCTTAGCTAATGAACACCCATGGTTCTCTAATTTTTAAACCATCATCTTTAGATTCATTGTTGTGAAGTTGAGGTTGAAGCAAAGCTTCCCCACATTCATGGTTGGAATCTCTAATAAACTTGTGGACATAGACTAGTGTACATGACCTAAGGGTATTCAAACTAGGTTCGTATGGCAGAGAATAATAAATGGTTGAGCTAAACCCTTGGGATCTCTAGATTTTTTTTTTTATTTCCATAGTAGTGGATGTTGATTTTTGTATGTTGGCAGATACTTTTTCTTAGGCCTCATGTCTAGGAGTAAAAAAAAATAAAAAAATCACCCACATTGTCCTTAGAACACTTGCTCTAGTGTGAGCAAGTTGCTTATGTAACTTAGCCTAGTGCAGACCTGAAACTGTTATTCTTCTAGAAGGAGATGAAGAAGGACATTGTAAACTTTGTAGCGGGATGTTTAGAGTGTCAACTAGTAAAAGTGAGCACAGACACCCCGTAGGGTCATTGAAACCCCACAAGATACCAAAGTCTAAATGAGAAAGTATATCAATGGATTTCATCATGACCACATATTTGTAGTGGTAGACATGTTGACCAAGAGTTCCCATTTCATACCAGTTAAGACTACATATAAGGCACCATAGATAGCTAGATTTTTATTGATGAGAATTTGAGATTACATGGAATGTTAAGGAAGACCATATCAAATAGGGTAGTGGTGTTTACAGAAAGGTTTTGGACCAAGTTAAGGTTCAATGGGATAATCATAATCCCATTTCAACCACTTAGGAGGATGTCAAGGAGATGACTTATCATTTTCCTTCCCTATTCT
Source organism: Pinus taeda (assembly GCA_000404065.3). Lineage (NCBI taxonomy): Eukaryota > Viridiplantae > Streptophyta > Pinopsida > Pinales > Pinaceae > Pinus > Pinus taeda. Next base: position 1,401 of record APFE030591688.1, on the reverse strand, counting down.
TAGGACTTCGGGATGAAGTCTATTGTTAAGAGGGGGTGTATGTAGTGCCCCGCTCTAATTGACAAACTCTGATATTAAATTAACCTAGATATAGCCTTAGGGCTTATACTTTATTCTTTGAGGACTTCAGGTTGAGGATCTAGACTCATGACACTATTATCAACAATTGAGATATTCATGGTTATGATGTTTTTCTTTCCATTGATATTATGATAGCATGAATGGTTATATATCTTATCTAACAGTATTCTGATGATTGCATCATTTAAATAGTTAAGTTTAGTATCTGAATTTATGATGCGGGTGGTAAAGAATATGTATGCGCTCTACTAAAAGTATAATGATGATAAATTTGATAGATAGGTATATTTCTATTATGTTATGATGTTGATGGCTTAATGAATATGTATGTTTCCATTTATGATAAATGATGATAGCCATGAGGGATGTGTACCCTCTATTACCTACTTCCGTTAGTTCAGGCTTATAATGGACAATGATGTGAATGACCAGGAATCGTTAATGATGCTATTATGATAAGGACTAACAGTGAGAAACCTTGTTGCTAATGAATTTTGAGTATGGCAGGAAACAATCAGAGGCGCTCGCATATGACATGTCGATGACACCTGGTTTGATGAAAATTCATATTGTTTTATCTTTTAAAGTCTAAATCGACCTTGAAATCTGACATATATGTTTAACTATATGCTGATGATATGTTAATGGTGGTAGGCACAGATTTGTTGCTTGACCGAATGACTCACATATGGGTGATGGGGTTGTACAGGTGGATGGAACTACGTGGGAGGGGTGGGACAAAGTCCCTGATCTCACCCACTAGCACTCCCGCCGTGACATGGGATGGAAGGGTTGAAACACCTTCGCCTTGAAGATCATGAGGGCAGGTCCCAAAGTTGGGTCGCTCATGAGGAACCTACTGGGGGGCGTGCATCAAGGCGGATTCCTTGATCCCCAGCACCATTAGTCTCACTATAGCACGCAACATAAGAGACGATAGTGGTCTATGACGTTGCACGATATTTTCCCCTCGTAGTCACTGGATGCTTGAAGGGCAAAGTGGTGTGGCACCCTTGGTATTTCAAGGAAATTCTTGAAAGGCACGACCAACTTGGCACCCTTGGCATCACAATTAAACTGTTAGGTGTGGCACCCTTGGAACTTCTAGGGAAGTTCTTGAAGGGCACAACCAAACTTGGCACCCTTGGCATCATAATTAAACTGTAAGGTGTGGCACCCTTGGAACTTCTAGGGAAGTTTTTGAAGGGCACAACCAAACTTGGCACCCTTGAAATCATTAAAAATAAATGATAATAAATAAATATAAGGAATGAAAACTAGGGAGTTACATCAAGGATAAATGATGATTAGAAACCAAGG
>APFE030591685.1:287652-313018 GCA_000404065.3 Pinus taeda | reverse complement strand
AAAAGTATATTCCCAATTTTTTCTTTATTTTCAATAATTAATAACTCGAAATTAATAATTAATGAAAAATTGTAATAAAATAGAAACTAAAATTACAGGGAGGAATTTTCATTATGATTTACATATAAAAATTTGATTGATAAATAATAATAATAATAGTAAATGTATAATAAGTATAAAAATTATACCATTAAAAAAAATGGTCAGGATTCATAATTGATAAATAAAATAATAGTAAATGTACAATAAGTAGAACAATAATACAAATAAAAAAATAAAAATGGTCAGAATTTATCTCTGACCCAACAATCATATAATTGTTGAGCCTAATGGTTAAGAGCATGTGTTTCCTCCTAAAAGGTCATAAGTTTGAAACCATAGAGGTAAAGTATGTATGTTTTGCCAGACTTTAGTCAAATCACTGTATGGGAATAGGTCCCTTGTCCCATTGAAAGATTTTATTTTATCGAAATAAATATTAAAAAAATTATAATTTTTCATATTCAAGATTTTTTTATTTTATAAATATTAAAAATATTATAATTTTTCAATGTATAAATGAATGAAAATTTATTATTTTTAATAAAAATTACAAATTATTTTCTTTTATAATTTTTGAATAAAATTATAATATTTTCAATTCTTTTTTATGCGTACAAAATAAAAAACTTAACCCCACGATTTTTTAATAAAAGGTGGTTAACTAAAAAAACTTCTCCTCCATCACTAAATAGGAATGGCCATAGGAGAAAAGATAGATAGAGATAATCGAAGAATGATGAAATGAACACAATTATAATGTAATTTTTTTAAGGTAATAAATTATTATTATTATTATTATTATATTATTTTTTCTTGTAAATAATATTATTTAAATAAATTGTTTTCCTTTTATTGTAATAAATATTTATTTTATGGAATTGGTTAATATAATTATTTAATCACAAAAATAAGAAATAACAAAAATTCTTCATTAAACAACAAAGTTGGATTTTACCCAAAAACGTATATAACATTTAAAAAATATATAAATTTAGTTTATTAAAAAATTAAAATACTAATAAAAATTAATTATATATATTTTTTTAATATAAAATAAAAGAAATATTTTACGTCTCAGTAAAAAGAGAGGTGCAAAATCAATATCAATATAGCATGTAATATAAATTTATATTGCATAATTTATATAATTTCAATAAATTTTATTAGTTTTAAAATGCTTTTCATAAAATATTATTAGATAGGTTTATAATAATATTTGGAAGTACAATTGAAATGTATATAATATTAAATTGGTGTATGTTTATAATAAATTGATATAACTGTATTTGTATATGGATTTGGTTGTAGTTAATAATATATATATATTATATTATATATATATATATAATCTAAAATACATGAATATATGTATAAATGTTCATACTTTATTTGTAAATCTTGAAACCATTTATTGGGATTCTTATAATTTAGTTAACATAAGATTTTAATTTCAATGTATTACACTTCATTTTTTGAAAAAAGGATTATATTAAATTTTATAAAATTATATATATCTTTTTATATATATAATATTAGTTTTGTTTTAGGTGCCTTGGAAGATCTATCGATTCCTTTACAGCTTTTAGATCTGCCGATTCCATCTGTGGCTCTTCATCATTCGATCCCTCCGAGATCTCCTGATTCAAACAACTCAGAGCCCTGCCGATTTCATCTATGGCTCTTAGATTTGCCAATCCCATCGTAGAGATTTGTTGATTCCTCTGCGGCTTTTAGATCTGCTGATTCCATCTGTGGCTCTTCATCATTCGATCCCTCTGAGATCTATTATGTTAGTGCCGCTCTTTACTGTGGAGATATGCAACTCTTCATCGATACACCATATTAGAGCTGCGGCGATCTGCAACTCTTCATTGATACACCATATTAGATCTACCGATTCCTCTACGGCTCTTAGATCTGTTGATCCATCTGCGGTTCTATCTTTTATACTCAGTAAGAGAGCTTTCTCTAGATGGCTCCCAGCTTCGCGAAAATAGCTACTGACTCAGTTCCATCCGCATCTGGGGGGCAAGCTCCTGCCCATATCGTCAGTGAAGCCCCAACTCCCACTAACCAGGTGGTCCAAGCCTCACTTGATGAGGCTTTGAAGTTCTCTAAGAGTGCCCTAATCTGCCGATTTAATTGTTTTTGGCCGTGGCTCACAACTCTCCATAGTTGGATCTCAGAGTTATGGAAGCCTCTAATACCTGATGCAATTAATATCTACCCTTGTATTAGGGGTTTCATTATAGTAGATTTTGAAAACCTTGAAAGTAGACAATGTATTCTAGATTCCGACCCTTGGTTTTGGGAAAAATCAGGCCTATTCATGAGGCCACGGAACCCATCATTTGATCCCTTAACAACAGTCATAACCCCAGCACCAGTTTGGGTGAGATTGCCAAACCCACCCTTGCATATCTCGAATTTCTCTTCGCTAAAATCCATTGAAAATACAATTGGGAAATTTTATTGTAGGTGCCCAGAAACAGAGGAATATGTCAGAACCCACCTATGCATACATCTGTGTGGAAATGGACTTCAGCGCTAGATTCCCAGCAGAAATACACCTAACAAGTAAATACTATGTGTGGAATAGAAAATTGATTACGAAAGTGTCCTCTTTAGATGTCGATCCTGCTTTGAGATAGGCCACCTAGCCAAAAATTGCCCAAAAGCCTCCCAGAAAAATTCTACTAGAAAAAATCACCACAGATCTACTTGGTGCGAAGGAGCACAAAAGGGACACTACACTGTCATCAAAGAAGAACACTCTCGAGAAGACTTTGAATCATAAGAAATTGGGCAAGAAAGAAACAACTCTCAAGACAACCAGGAGGAAAGCCCTGCCCAACAATAAAAGAGTGAACTCGACAACCCCTCAAGCATCAACAACTATGAGGGTTCAAATACCGCACAAAATAAATCTTCATTTAACAGCAAAGCAAATCTCCTAGACCAAACTTCTTCTCCGACTATCTTCAAAAGGACGAATGCAATAGATCGTGAAGCTAAGACACCAATGTCCCAAGAATTAGAAGAGATGAAGGAGATGCAAGATAAAGAAAGTTGGAAAACCGTAGAGAGAAAAAAGAAAGCTACAACACCAATCTCGCCAAGAAAGACGAGGATCCAAACAGTTAGAAACTAAGAAAGAAAATTATAGGTTTGATAGATCAATTTGGTCTCAGTGGACGTTAATCATCATCATCATCATCATTATCAAAAATTCATTATTACAATAATATGAATAATATGAATGATAAGTTATTACATTAAAATATATATAGTGATGGGATTATAATTTTTCTTAATGTTGGATAGGTTGACTACTTTGGTTTGAGTTTAATAAAAAAGTTAGTATTGCAGGGTCGAAGAAAGCACATGCATTTTCCTAGCTTTATATTTTATCTTCATTTTCATCTCCGCCTTTGAATATATTCACATACTCATGTCACATATATTTATATAATCATTGTTGTGAAAGTATACATTTAAATTTTAAATATATGATTTTTTAAAAAACATATTGCATGTTTATATTGATTTTTATATGTATGTATATAATAATTCTAAAATATGTAGTTATTTTTTTTGTACTAAAGTATTTTCTTTATAAGGTAGATTTTCATTGGTGCACCATATAGAAAACAAATAGCTTGATATATGAGTACATAATAAGATTTATGAATAAAAAAATAAATAATTAATTATATTAACATTTTCAAATATGGTATTAACATTAAATATTGTTATTTTCAAATTTTATTTATTTTAACAAATATATAAAATTTACAGGGAAAAATAATGCTTTGAAAAAAACAATTACTACACAAATATTATAAAAAACGTAATTTTCTATCAATACATCGTTTTAGAGATAAAAATTATATATTATAAAATATTATTTGTTTTCTTATAATACACAGCCATATTCTAAAAAATAATAGATGATGATGCATCGATGTCCAGTAATTCACCTTACTCAACATAATCAACATATTATTACAACTAAATTGACATAAAAAAAGAAACATTAAAGCACGCATGAGCCCTACATGTGTAACATCTCTCTCCTTTAAAGTGATAATATGACACATACATCACCAAATTTACACATTGCATATTCTTTTTTTCTTTTAAGGAATATCATATAATATACTCACATATCATTTTTTCATCCACTTTGGATTTTTATTTCCTATACCTTACTCGCGAGATAAAAATACTTCACGATTCTAATTGCACTGTCATGGAAATTCCTTCTCACTAAGATTGCACCGTTCTAAAGTCCATGCATTTTGTTTTTTGTTAACCCTTCTAATATGTATGTATATACTTACTTAGCCTTCCATGATTGTAAGTCTATTCCTAATAATGGACTACTAATGGTTACACAATATTTTTTCTTATAAATTCAAGCACAATGCATAATCTATTCCTAATAATTCACTACTACTCGTTACAAAATATGTATTCTTATGTATTTTTATAAATTCAAGCATTTATATATAACATGAATGAATATAAAAGAATAATATTACATGTATGTAATTACAAAATACAAATAAGTCTAACCCCGTGGTTTTAATTTAAACCTCATCCACATTATTATCTTTAAAGCATCTTGGCTTATCTTTAATTCATTTCTTTCTTTCTATCCAATACCATTTCATTCGACTTTTAAACTAGGGCTTTAATAGTAATAATGTTTTTTTCAGGTGTCTCTCTTTTTTGATAGGCATAGAAGTGACTCTTCTTCATCCAATATAGTTGTTGAAACCCTAATATTCTAGGAATTTTGTGCTTTTAAATTCTCTATCTCTAAACCCTTATTAACCTCCTCACATTATTGTAGGGTACACTCAACATTGGTCCATTCTATCGAGATTACCACAAAAGGAACATAATTTGGGCTAAGTTTCACTCTGGTATTTTGTTCTTTTAAATTTCTCTATCTCTAAAACCTTATTAATCTCCCCACGTTATTGTAGGTACACTCAATGTTGGTCTATTCTATCAAGATTACCACAAAAGGAAAAAAATTTAGGCTAAGTCTCACTCTGGAAAGGTTGTTCAACAATGGCTTCAGGTTCTTATATGTTTCCTTATTTGCATGTTAGGTTCTCTTGGCCTTACAAAGGCCCTAAAGTTTCACTTAGTTCCATGATGCCTATTAAAGCCTTAAACAATGCTTAGAATGGTCCTTGGTCTAGTCGTGACTCAATGTTACACTCTATGGAAAAGCCAGGAATTTTAAGGGTCACGAGCCTCTCTTTTAACTAGTTAAAACAAATGATTGTTTTTATTTGACTGTAATCTTTATATTAGAATAATTTATCATCTCGACCTCCCATGCAGACCAAGAGTTTGAGAATATGAATTTTACTATGTTGATTTAAAAAAAAATTGTGCTGTACACCATAAAGATATTATTGAACTGTCCATATTTGGCTCGTCTTTTGTTGTGTATAGGTTAGGGTTTGGCCCTAATCCTTTTATATAGAAGAGATTTTTTATTTTATAGAAGACAACATTTTTTACAGTAAATTGTGTGGACTTTGAAATACATATTCTCACATATTAGTTTCTTGGATAGTTTTTATTTTCTTTTTCTCTTTGTATACATGCATTTGACACTAGTTCATTTAACAAAAGCATATATTTATATTTTTTCATTCTATAGAGAACACTCTTTCTTTTCTTTTACTTTAAATAAAGTGCACTCTTTGTTTTCTTTTACTTCAAATAAAGTGCACTAATTATATATTAGACATTTTGCCTTGAAGGCAATTATTTATTTCTATAGTTGTAAAAGTTCTAGTATTCTTATGTATGTCTTTGAGTATGATTTTTTCCACTATATAAATGATATATGAATAATATATATATAAGCTGTAGGAATATAAGAACATCTAGTCCACGAGGGTATCCCTGTAATGGGAAACCATGGTTGGTTCTCTTAGTCCTAACCCTCTATCTTAGTCATTACCCTCTATTCTCCTAGATGATGCTTAACTTTTATATCTTCCCATATTTTATTTCCCTAATTGGAACTATTATATATGCACACACATATGTACATTTACAATAATATATGCACACATATACATTTACAATAATATATACTCTCTTGCTCTTCTTTAAATTTACGAGTTGCTCATAGATTACTCTTTAGGGTTTTGGTATTATCTACTTAAACAAAGGAACAACATTTTGATACTATCAACTTAACCCAAGGAACACTAAATCTATGCACTATTGTTATCTGTAAAATATTGTTAGTCAATACAATAATTTTTCTTTCATACAAATAACACATATATCTTTCTCTTCTAAAATGAACACCAACTATTATTCTACTCATTTTTATTGATTTATTTTATTATCTTTTTAATTTGAAGCACCCCTTTCAGTAATGCTTACTACAAAATAATTTTTTTATTTTTTTTTTAATTTGAAGTACCATTTTCATTGATGCTTACTACTTCAAAAGAAACCATATTTATGTGAATCCTTCCCTTCCATGAATCTGAATCCTTCCCTTCCACTAATATGTTAAAGGACTCCACATCCCAACCTTGAACTAACTTTTCTTGTTAGTTCCACCAGCTTTCCTCTAATTGTCACGAATTTCACAAAAGTTTATTCAAAACTTGGAACTCCTTAACAGTTAGCAACTCATTAACCATTAGCAGTGTCCTGCTAATTTTTTTGGGTTCCACCAATATTTTTGTCCCATTGGTAATTTTCATAGGAATTGTCTTTATCTCCAGCCATATAAAATATGTTGTGATTTGTTTCTCCATCAATTTTCTTCCCAATTCTCTCTTCCCAACATATTAAAAAAAATGTAGAAATTCCTTGTAGATTAAAACTACTAATTATAATATGCTAAAACAATATACTTGAGTTTACTCTACTCATCAGCAGAAAAAATAAATGATCGATGAAATCATGAAGCATATAGGAGAAAGCCACAACTAAAAACCCATGATATTTGTATATTGCACTAGTCAAATAATTTGGATGAATATAATATGGTTTTCTCAACCTTGAGCTCAACCTGCACAAGTATTTTCTATCCTCTACCTAATTGTCTTCCTTTGGAAAATACTTAGCCGAAATTCCAAGCCTCCAATCTCTTAATTCTTTATGTCGCTCCCTTGGGAATTAACTGCTATTTAATGGGGAAATTCCTCAATTATGAATTGCACAACCCACACAGGCCTTCCTCTAACTACATACACTATAGATTTAATTTAGATGATCTTACAATTGATAGTACATTGTCTCTGAACTCCAATCTCAATTGGGCCTTTCTCCCATTTTACATGCATGAGTTAATTATGAATGAATCTTCAGTTTACTGATCACCACAGGTTACACCCCAATATCGAAGGTTATACCCCACTACAGTAAGTTACACCCCACAACAATATGTCACACCCTACTACAGTAAGTTACACCCCATTATTTCTAACCACCCACTATTCCTCCATCAATTGGAACTAGTTTAACTGAATTAAATAATTACAACTAAAAAGAACTCAACTTGCCCCCCTAAAATTTAGGAGCCGCTCTTCATGACTCTAGATAGACTCCCAATTTGAATTAACTAAGCCAATTATGTCAAAATAACTTAGTTAACTATTACAAGTTGCTATAAGAATTAGAATTAGAATTTAATTCAAGGACAAATTAAATTAGGGATTTTCTTAATGTTATTTTTATCATTTGTTGTTGCTATTTTCAACACTTCCTATCAACAAGAAAGGAATTTAACCCTATCCTAAAATGGTACGTTTGGAATGTTCTGCATGAAACTATTGGCGTTGTGGTTGTTGCTACTACATCATCTACAACAAAAAAACATCCAAACACAATAAATTGAATCAATTGTGTTTGCAATTGTCTACTGGGAAAATTGTGTTGCATCTAACTCTACTACTGAGCCTCATGCTCTTTTGTTAACATTTCTCTGCACTCCTTAGTATCTCACTAACATTGATCCTCTTGCTACTCAATATTGTGGGGCCCCATAGCAAGGTAATGATCCTCAGTGGATTGTGCTCAATTTTTGAAAATCTTGGACTAAGTTTTCATATCGACCCACCTCACACCTGGAGGTATGGTTGCATGTGCTCCTTTTTCCCACTTGGCTTGAAATTTCCCCCTACTCGAGGTCTCTATTTCAGTGGATGTCTCCTCTCTGTCTCCTCTTCGGGTCTCCAATTGTGGCTACTCCACAACTTGCTAAGGTTGTTTCTGAAGCCACATGTTGAGAGGTAATTCATGGTCCCTCTCAACCACCAAGTCTTTAACTTTTTCCTTGCTCCTAAAGGACTTCCATGCATCTTGTACCTCAAGTGCATACATGTTCTTAACTTGTACACTTATTTGTTTCACCTGTCCCGTTCAGAATGTATCTGAGGAAAACATTTCCTTTGCTAAATATCACATCATAGCCACTATCTTCTAATACAACTACAGAAACAAGATTCTTATTTAGCCTCAGGAATTTTCTTTTGGACCCTATACTAGGTCGATATATATATATATATATATATATATAATATATATATATATATATAACATTGAAAGGAATATAATGAAAAATCAATCTGGTAGTCCTGGTTTTTTGGTTCATGTTCTCGCGATTGTATATTTTTTGTTTTCTTAAGAATTATTTCATAGGTAATTTTTATACAGGGTTAAAACCTACATTTGGTATCAGAGTCAGGTTTCGGCTTCAAGGGGATGCCTTTGCCACTGCGTGGTTTTTCTTGAGTATGTGGTAGACCCTGTACAGTGGGAGATTTGCGGGATCGATTATTGCGGTGAAAGAAGATGGCGATTAGTGGAAAAATAGAGATCGAGAAATTTAATGATCAAAGTTTTGAGTAGTGGAATCTCAAGATAGAGGAACTATTAGTGGATAAAGTTTCGTGGATTGCAGTATTCAGGTACTAAACTAATGAAAATGTCAGTGGAAGACTCAACGAAGTTGAATCAGAAGGTAAAGAGCATAATATGGTTGTGTATCTCATATTTAGTATTATTGAATGTATCAAGGGAATCTATGGTGAAGGATTTGTGGGCCAAGTTAGGGAATTTGTATCAATCCAAGTCTTTGGTGAACAATCTGTTCCTATGAAAAACGTTGTATAACCCAAGGATGAAGGATGGAGACTCAACGATATATCTTATAAACGCCCTTAATATTATGATAAGTCAGTTGTTATCCGTTGATATTAAAATTTAGATGAAGATAAGTGCATCAGTTTGTTGTGTTCTCTACCAGATTCATGGATAGTCTAGTTGTTGCAATAAGTAGCAATACAACTACCTTGAAGTTTGATGAAATAGTCTCATCCTTGATGTCAAAGGAGATGAGATGAAAATCTATGGAGGACCAAAATGAAGATGCCTTGTCTGTACAAGAAAGATACTAGAAAAAAACAAAAATAAGTCCTCAAGTGGTTGATCTAAATCTCCAACAAAACCTGTAAAGGTATGTTGGAAATGCGAAAGGGAAGGGCACTATAAAAAGGATTGTAGATCTAAATCTCCTAGGAAAGGAGAGATATTTGATGTTGCTCCTTTTGTAGAGGTGAAAGCCACCTCTCATGAAGGTGGGGATGTGTACTTGGATTCTTCTTCAAGTACACATGTAAATCATGGGGCATGGTTGATTGACTTAAGTGCATCCTTTCACTTCACTCCCCTAAGAAAGTGGTTCTGTGAGTAGGAGAAATATGATGGTGGTAATGTCTTCTTAGGGAAGAAAGGAAGATTAGAATCATCAGACATAGAAAAGTTAGGTTGAAGTTGTAAGGTGGAAGGATTAGAACACTTTCGAGTGTTATAAATATTCCTGAATTGGCTAGAAATCTAATTTATGTAAGCAAGATGGATGATGCAGGAGCGAAAAAAGTGTTCAAGAAAGATACCTATAAGATGGTTTGGGGAGCATTGGTATTGATGTGGGGAGCTCAAATTGAAACTCTATACAAGCTTCTGGGTAGTACTGTTATTGATGGGTGAAAGAGTTTTGTGGTTCCTCAAAGTGGAGTAGAAAATCTAGTAGTCTCTGGAGAAAAAAACCATGCTATGGAATCAATGGCTTAGACATATTGGAGAGAATGGCCTTCGAATACTTCAAGGTAATGGTATGGTAGAAGGTATATCAAATTTCTCTCTGTATTTCGATTTATGTGAATATTGTGTATATGGGAAGAGGAATTAGGTGAGTTTCCCCTCTGGTGTTGAGAGGGCAAAAGGGATATTAGGGCTTGTGCACAGTGATGTGTTTGGACCTATGTCGATTCCATCACTAGGTAAGTCTGTGTACTATGTATCATTTATAGATGACTTCTCAAGGAATACATGGACATATTTCCTTAGGCATAAATCTGAAGTCTTTGACAGGTTTAAAGAATTTAAGGCTCTCGTGGAAAAATAGATAGAGAAGAAGACAAAGGCGTTGAGAACAAATAATGGTGGACAGTTCTTTAAGAAGGAATTTGAAGAGTTTTGTAAGAAGTGTGATATAGAACATCAAAAGACTACTCCATACACACCTCAACAAAATAGAGTTGCAAAAAGAATGAACTTGACATTGATGGAAAAGGAAAGAAGCATGCTCAGTGGTGCCAAGCTAGGACATGAATTCGGGGTAGAGGTGGTGGAGATTGCATGTTACCTAGTTAATAGATCCCCTTCATCAACATTGGAGTATAAGTTTTCACATGAGGTATGAACTGGTAAGAAACTATCTCTTTCACATCTGAGGGTATTTAGTAGTGATGCATATGTACATGTTCCAAAGCAGAAAAGAACCAAGTTGGCTAGTAAATCTGAAAGTGCATCTTTATTGGGTATAAGGATGGTTTAAAATGTTATAAAATTTGGATCCTAGAAATGAGGAAGGTTGTGTACAACCAAGAAGTGGTGTTTAGAGAGGTGAAAGATATTATTAAATATGAATTCCTACCAAAGTAACCTAAGAAGATATGGTTTGAGCTAAACGAGGAAGAATTAGGCTCTGAAACAAGACAAGAATCAAAAGGTGAAGAGCTATAAGCTCCAGCTATTAGAAGATCAATTTGAGAAAGGCGACGTCGAGAAAGGTATATTCCATCTTCTTTTCGTTCAAATTTCTCTTTATCTATTACTGATGATGATCCTAGATCTATCAAGGAAACAATAGATTTAGAGGATGGAAAACTATGAAAAGAGGCCATGGTTGATGAAATGGCATCTTTGGACAAAAATGAGGCTTGGGATCTGGTGGAGTTGTCGGATAGAAGTAAATCCATTGGAATAAAATGGGTGTTTAAGAAGAAGATGAATGCAAAATGCAAGGTGGAGAAATATAAAGCTCGGTTGGTAGAGAAAGGTTATTTGGAGGTGCGGGAAATTAATTTTGGTGATATTTTTTCTCTCGTTGCCAAGGTAGCTTCTATTAGATTACTTTTATTCGTCGTTGCTACTTTTTATTTTGAGGCAGAGAAGATGGATTGGAAGACAACATTTCTTCACGAGGATCTAGAAGAAGAGATCTACATGAAGCAACCTGAAGGCTTTGTAGTGAAGGGTAAGAAATAACTGATATGCAAGTCAAAAATGTCTTTGTATGTCTTAAAACAATCACCAAGGATGTGGTATTAGAAATTCGATACATTTATACGGCGACTTCGCTTCATCAGAGAAAAGTAGATCATTGTGTGTATTTTAAATTAATTGGCGACCGTGTTATTTATCTGGTCTTGTATGTGGATGATATGTTGTTGATTGGAAATGAAAAAGAAATTATCTAGGATTTGAAGACCCAATTGTTATCCAAATTTGAAATGAAGGATATTGGTGCTGCAAACTATATTTTTGGCATGGAAATTCAATGAGATCAAGAAAAGAGGAAGCTCTCGTTAAACCAAAGGAAGTATATCAAGTCAATACTACAGAGGTTTAATATGTAGGATAGTAAACCGATGAAAGTTCTTATTCTTGTAGCTGTAAAATTATATGTTGAATAGTGTCCCAAGATATAATAAGAGGAAGAGGACATGTCCCATGTTCCATACACAAGTGTAGTTGGTAGCCTGATGTATGCACTGGTTTGTACTAGACCAGACATTACACATGTAGTGGGTGTATTGAGCATGTTTATGTCAACACCAGGGAAGGACCACTGGACAACAATGAAGTGGGTTTTCAAGTATTTTTGGGGCACTGTTGATTATGGTCTATGCTACCAAGGAAGACCAATATTGGATAGAGTTTTGGATGGCTTTGTTGATGTAGACATGGCTAGAGATCTAGATCAGAGAAGATTTACAAGTGGGAATGTGTTTAACCTATTTGGAGGTGCAGTCAATTGGCTGAGTATCCATAGAGGCATTTTATACTACAAAGGCATAATACATCGTAACCACTCATGCAAGCAAAGAAGCAGTTTGGTTGTAGAGATTGTTTTCATGCATGGGATTGATACAAAAAGCCATAAGGATAGACTGTGACAGCCAAAGTGCAATTTTCTTGGCAAAGAACCGTGCTTATCATTCAAAGATGAAGCACATTGATGTTCAATATCACTTTTTGAGGGATGTGGTTGAGGACAAAAAGGTGTTGTTGGAATAGGTGGAAACTTTGAAGAATATTTCAGATGCATTGACGAAGTCTATGAGCACTGAAAAGTTTTCTTGGTGTAGAGAAACAATGGGTGTTGGAGGGCTAGACCAATGATTCAGTTCTCTTGTGACCTCCTGTGTGAATAAGAAAACAAGTGGGATAATTTTGGGTGTATGTTATATTCTTTCCATGACTAGTTGCGCATGCGGGGGGGTCACATGGGGGTGATAGTCCCCCCAGTTCCTTGCATCGGGCGCAATAGGGGGTACTTCAGGGGAGCAGTAGCCCCCCTATACGTGGTCTGGGGCAACACATCGAGAAAAAAAATTGGACCCTATATTAGGTGGCCATACCTACTTATGGTTTTGGGCATGAGTTTTGCACATGGTTTTGGGCATGATTTTTTTTCCTATGGTATTTTGTAGATCCGGTTAAGGGAACTATGATTATGTTATAATCGAGGGTTAATGGATTGGGGTTTATGAATGATTCGACTTGTATATATATGTATTGTAACATTGAAAGGAATATAATGAAAAATCAATATGGTAGTCCCGATTTTGGGATCCAGGGGAAAATATCAGTGTATTCATTTTATGTTCTCACCATTGTATATTTTTCTTTTTTTTAAGAATTCGTTTGCAAGTAATTTATGTACAAGGTTAAAAACTACACTAGACTCCCTCTAAAAATTAGCAGTACTGATGTCGGTCGTGTTATAACTCCCATCATCAACAAACTCTATGTTTTGCTCGAGGTATTTCTCCTCCAAGTCATTGAAGAGATTTGTATTCCCCGTCATATGGAACGAGGCACCGCTATCAAGATACCACATGCTTCCCATTATAATGCTTTTTATGCATGCAATAATAGAAATCAAGTTCAAATCGTGAAGCTAGATCTTCACCTGTTGTTGCTAATGCAGGTTCCTTCTTTCTTGCTTTCTTTTGTGGGCATTTCGTGGCATAGTGCCCAAACTCGTGACAGTGAAAACACTTGATGTTTAACTAGTCCTTCTTATTGTTGTCTTCCTCACCTTGTGAATTATTTTCCTTAGATTTCTTTTCTTTGTTGACTAATGAAAATTCCTCTTCCACTTCTTTGGATGAGGTCCCATCTCTGGTGTTCCACTGAATCTCTTCTTGTACCAAGTTGGACCATAATCGCTCCCACTCTAGTAGCTTCTCCCTCCCATTCATTGAGTTCTAGTAGGTGTGTCAACTCTAGGGATGTCGTAGAAGTGCTAGGCTCATCAACTCATCTTCAACAACTATCACACCACAAGTTCCAAGCTTAACTCGAGATTAGGTGAACTTGGTTAACTACTTCGGGATTATGTCACCCTTATCCATCTTGATCTTTCGAAGCTTGTCCTTCAGTGACAACTTCCTATGGTCACTATCATTTTTAAACAGGTCTGTTAAGGCCTTCCACATTGCAAATGGAGTTTCCTTACTGTGGATGTTCAAGACAATATGATCTTGAAATCCTTCTAGGATAATCCTTGTCACCTTTGTCCCACACTTTCTCCACTTTGTGAGATCCTGGGCATCAACTGGCTTAGGAATGTCTTTTTCTATGAATTCCTTCCGCCCATTATCTTCCAAAATTGTCCCCATCCTGTCCTTCTAAGAAATATAGTTCGAACTACCCTCAAGAGCATATTCGAGTCTCAATCTGTAGAACATATTGTTGGCTTTGAAGTATGATATTGCAAATTTTATTTCTCTTGCAAAAGACAAAGTCATATTGTCCTCTTCTATAGTTATTTCAGCTCCAATACCATGTAGCGATCTCTACAAATCTGCCTTTGATACCGTGTAGATATTTCTACAAATATGGCTCGGATACAATGTAGAAATTTCTACAAATATAGCTCTGATACCATGTAGAATAGATTTGAATCTAAAACAGTGGACTTGAATCTACACTACTCGTCAACAGAAACAATAAACATCGATGACATCACAAGTCATATAAAAGAAAAGAATTCAATCACCCATAACATAATGATTTTCTAGGGAAAGCCACAACTAAAAACCCTTGCTATATGTATATTGCATTAGTCAAAGAATTTGGATGAATACAATATGTTGTGCTCAACCTGCAGAAGTATTTTCTATCCTCTGCTTGACTGAATGCATTTGGAAAATACTTACCCAAATTTCCAAGCCTCCAAGTTCCTAATTCTTTGTGTTGTTCCCTTGGGAATTAGCCCCTATTTAATGGGGAAATTCTTCAATAATGAATTT
The DNA here is from genome assembly GCA_000404065.3 of Pinus taeda. Lineage (NCBI taxonomy): Eukaryota > Viridiplantae > Streptophyta > Pinopsida > Pinales > Pinaceae > Pinus > Pinus taeda. The sequence goes on along the minus strand of APFE030591685.1, from coordinate 298,091 downwards.
CACCATCCTCATAGGCCTTCCTCGAATTGCATGCACCATCACTTTAATTTTGATGATTTGACAACTGATAGTACATGTCCCTGAAATCCAATCTCAATTGGGTCTTTCTTTGATCTGACATGGATGAATTAATTATGAGTGAATCTTCAATTTACTAATCACTACAGGTTACAACTCACTACTTCAGGTTACCCCCCACTACTGCAAATTACACCCCACCATCGTAAGTTACACCTCACTATTTCTGAACTCCCACTAATTTCTCCATCAGTTGGAACTCGTTTAAATGATTTTAACTCTGTTAAACTAAATTAAATAATTACAACTTAAAAGAACTCAACTTGGGCCCCTAAAATTTAGGAATCACTCTACATGACTTTAGATAGACTCCTAACTCTAATTCACGAATCCAACTAAGTCAAATTAACTTTGTTAACTATTATAAGTTTCTATGAGGATTAGAATTACAATTAGTTCTTAATTTAATTCAAAGACATTAAATTAGGATTTTTCTTGATGCTATTTTTAGTATTTGTTGTTGCTATTTTCAACACTAAATTGGCATATGAAAGTAGCATTAAAGCTTTTACCAACCTTATATTTACCTAACATAGAATTATTTTTTATATGAATAAAATTAATAACATAATATTTTTTTTCAAATAATTTTTATTTTATTTATTTTATTTTTATTATTTTTTATTTTATTTTTTATTTATTTTTTTTTTTTTTTTTTTTTATGAATATTATTTTATTTAAAATATTATAATTCAAACTTATATTATTATAGCAACATTATTATAAAATAATAACTATAATTAATGAGTGGTTTTTTTATTAACTTTAATGTAAATTCATTGCAAATCTCAACCTATCTCGATCTTCTTAGTTATAACACTTAATTCATGTCATTTATTTTTTTCAGACTTAATTCATGTCATTGTTTAGGATTTTTCAGTGAAATCACATAATTAATCATTTGTCGACGTGTTTCGAACCAACTAGTGTGGTTCATTGTCAGGACAAGTTGATTCATGTCATTTATTTTTTCTTTTAATCCATACAAATATTTTATTATCATAGGTTTTTAATGGTAACATAGACATATCTATATATATAATTAATTGTATTATTATGTTATGTTATGGTCACATGGGAGGAGCTTTGAAAACCCTAACCATGGCAGAACCCTAGGGTTACAAATTACAGATCCGAGCTTTTTGCTAACAGCGAGCTTCACGTCGACATGGTAGCAGGGTTATCCACGTGGGTTTGATCGCGGTTTTGTTTTTAATGGTTTATGCCCTCTATAGTCAAGCCTGGCGGTGGATTTCCTTAGACGGTTGTGTGGTTTTGTCAGTTGTTTTTGGCCTCAACCCCGTTCAACATTACAACCTGCCTTCCCCTGGTCTCAAGGAGAACAGGTATCACTATCATCTAAAATGGTGGAAGAGGACCTCATGGATTACAAGGAGGACCCTATGCCAGAGTAGGAGATTTGGGCACACCAATCTGCACCAGATGAGGGCCCCTAGCAGAATAAACTGGGTCAAATGATAGCTATTGTACAGTCGATGCTACACTCGCCCATTTTTGGAAAGCACCAACACCCTGCTGTCAACGTTGCAGACCTTCCCAGCTTGGAATGTCCTCCCCTCTCTCCGGCCACTCTGAATCTTCTCGGATCCTGTCTCCACGCTTCTCCCACCTTCGAATCTGCTTGCCTAATCTCCCACATCATCCGCCTCCCCCATCCCCACTGCACTCCCTGCCTATGCACCCTCCCTCCATCTCCCTGGCACAGGCAGGCTCGTCCAACCCCCCGCGACCTACACAATCCTACTTCCACCTGGGCTCATGCAGTCTCAAGCCGCATTCCCCGATTTTCTCTGGCTGTTTCAATTCTCCTATTCCTAACCCTCAACCCACTCTTTTGGTGCAACATATCTCCTCGGAACCGCGTCGGAGCCTTGTTAAAGATTACCCTACGGGTCGGTGCTCAGATAAGCTAAAAAAGGGCTAGTGTCTCAGAGCAGTGGACATTGATATCAACTTGACCTTTGGGGAAGATGTTCAAATGGCAGACGCTATGGAAATGGTGAGGAAAGTTCTTGTTGGCCGTGTTAGAGGTAGGAACTACACGGTGGAGAGATTGCACTAATGGACAGTGGAGATATGGGGTTCCCTGTTGAAAGAAGTTCCTGTAATTAGGGTGTTGGCCAGAGGATGGTTTGCCCTTCACTTTCATAGGGAGGAGTATACATAATGGATATTATCGTGATACTGGCATATTGAGCTCGCACTAGTTTTGTTGAAGCGATGGGATCCTCTTTTCGATCCAGAGCATGAACAGCTCGGAGCAGGACCAATCTGGGTCAGACTACCTAGATTACCTATGTAATTTTGGACCCCACAGGTGTTCAAAAGTATTGGAGATGCACTGGAGACTCACCTAGAGCATGATAAGTCTTTCGAAAAAATAGGAATCATGACTATGTGAAGGATCTTGGTACACCTTGACACCAGGGCTAGCCTTGAGGAAAAAATTACTCTTCACAGGAGGCACTTCTCATGCAAACAACTTTTGGACTATGAAGGAGTCCCATTTCACTGCAGGAGGTGCCACAAAGTGGGTCACCTATACAAGGATTTCCCTTTGCACTTTTCGGTGACCACAGAAAAATTGAAGGGGACGAAGCAATAGTACTCTGAAGAACAAAATAAGGGGGAACAGATACAAGGATAGGCACCATCCAAAGCTACAGTGGGTGCTACAATGAAGGCTGGAAACCGGCGAAAAGCTCCGTCCTCACCTCCTCGGAGCCGCTCCAAATCAACAGCGGAAGCAACTTTTTCGCCGGGTAATGAGTCTTTTCCCATATCTGCTGCACTTTTTTCAAATGTTATGTTAAATTCTCTGCATACATCTTTGCATCCCCCCTCATCTGCACATTGCTCTATTCCTTCCATCCCCTGTTCCTTAACTCCTCCCTCACCCATTTTCTCCACCACTCCTACTTCCCTCAGGGATTTTTCCACCCCCCCCTTCTCATACTTCCTCCCCTTCTAGGCAGGGTTCCCATCCATACAAACTTTGCCCCAGAGTTCGTCCTAAATCCCTGCTTCTTGGATTGGGTCTCTCCCCAGGAAGGACCAAGCTTCATAAACCAGCCAGAGGGTACCCATCCAAGCTCAAAACTGCCATCAAGTCAGCGGTGGCAAATGTAGTGAGGGGCCGTCAATCCACCATTGAGAGGGCGCTTAGAGCATGCGAGCCCACTGCCCATGTTTCCCCATGATTTGGCTCTCCTACAACTACAGGGGATTAACCAACCCCAAAAAGAGATTGGCTCTCAAAAGGCTGTTAAAAGACACGTATTGTGACATCCTCTTCCTCCAGGAAACCCTTGGCACCACTGACAACATTATCAGAACCCTACACTCTATTCTGCCAGGCAGGATATTCCAAGGTATGGATGCCATTGGCAGATTTGGTGGTCTCGCAATTGGCATAAATCCAAAATTTGTCAAGCGTATATCCACTTGGGGTGGTATGGGTTTTACTGGGATGGACATATTTGTAGGGGAGCTGGGACTTCAGCTAAAAGTGATCAACATTTATGCCCCTAATCAAAACAGATTGAATTTTTGGCATAATTTGTTGGGGCATAATCTTGTTTCAAACACCACCGTTATTGGAGGCGATCTAAACTTCTCTTTGGGCATGGAAGAATCCTGGGTACATCATGCACAAATCGACCCTATTTCCGATCAGATGAGTACTCTACTGGAAACCTGCAAATTAGTTGATGTTCCTATGAATAAGAAACTACCCACCTGGCATAATAGGCGAATGAGAGAGGCTTCCTTGGGTCGCAGATTGGATCAGTTCTTGATTCATGAAGATCTCATCTGTTACATCCCTCTATATCGACAATGAGTGGGTACTGGAGGATCATCAGATCATCTCCCTATTTTTCTCCAAGTCATCGGTCCATTAAAAAAGCTGCGCTCCCCCTACAAATTTTTCACTGGACACCTAAAAGATCCTGACTACATCAACCTGGTGTTTGAATTCTGGAGAGCACAATCACCTCTGAGGGAACAGAGTTCAGGTGCAAACTTCTGTATTCGGTTAAATAAACTCAGGACATTGACAGAGGAGTGGTCAAAGAGGAAGAAGTTGAGAGATGAACAACATCTTGTTGACATTGAATTACAGATTTCTCAGCTAACGGACAAACAGGGGCTGGGTTTCTCATTGGAGGAGACTAAAATTCATCTGGTTATGCTAGGGAACCAAAAGATTAAGATACCACTAGAAAAGGAAGAACAATTGAGATTGAAAAGTAGAGCCACCTGGCTTCAAGCAGGAGATGGTAATAAAAAATTCTTCCACAATTTTGTTAATGGAAGAAAGGCTACAAACACTATCTGGAAGATGCCCTGTGAGCCTGATGGTTGGGCCTCTACTCACCCACAATTATCCAGATTGGGGATTACACATTTCAAAAGACAATTTACAACTCTGGCAGCCATCAACCTCCCAGATATCATAAACTTGGCTGGCCACTTTGTTAGGTTTGTGGAACAGGATGCTGCAGAGGATTTAACTCAACCGGTTACCTTGGAGGCATTGGAAGGAACTCTTAAGTGGTTCAAGAAAGATAAGAGCCCCGGCCCAGATGGCTGGCTGGTGGAGTTCTATTTGACTTTCCTGGAGTTACTGGGATGAGATCTACTTGCAGTCATTGAAGAAAGCACAACAACTTGACATATCCATCCCCCCATTAACTTCACCTACTTGGCCTTGATTCCTAAGATAGATTCGCCAACCTCTTTTAATGACTTCAGGCCTATATCCCTTTGCAACTGTTTGTACAAAATAATTTCTAAAATCATCGCCAACCGCATCAAGCCTATATTATCTAGCCACATCTCTCAGGAGCAATTTTCTTTCCTCCACCATAGACATATACAGGATGCAATAGGTACTGCCCAAGAAGCCCTCCACTCCATCAAAATAAAAAATCTCAAGGGTCTCAAAAATTGATCTGTCAAAGGCCTTTGACAAAGTGAATTGGTTGTACATCAAGATGATTATCACCCACTTGGGATTTCCCCCTACTCTCATCAATTGGATCATGGGTTGCATCTCCTATGTTTCTTTTGGAATTCTCATTAATGGTTCAGCATCGCCCACCTTTAATATTGATAGAGGGATAAGGCAAGAATGCCCTTTATCTCCACTTCTTTTCTTATTAGTCATGGAAGGGTTGAGCAGACTCATTGCTACAGAAAAAAGAAGGGGAGGCCTTCAAGGTCTAAAAACTATGGAACAATACTACCTGACACATCTACCTTTTGTAGATGACATATTGATCTTCCTAAATGGAAGTGTCCGGGACATGACGTCATTAAATGAGATTCTGATACTTTTCTATAGAGCCACGGGAATGGAGATCAACAGAGAAAAATCCACCATCTCTCTATCTGAATGTACCCTACAGGAATCTTAGTTAGCCACTCAAAACTTTCCCTTTCAAGCAACTGATTTGATGGAGGGATTGAAATATTTGGGCTTCACACTAAAACCAGATGGTTATAAGATTGCTAACTGGACCTGGCTCATCACAAAAGTGGAGAAGAGAATAAATTGCTGGTGTCATAGGTTGCTCTCTAGGGAAGGCCGACTTACTCTTATCAAATCAGTCCTTGAAGCCACCCCAGTTTACTGGATGTTACTCGCCTGGATTCCAAGAGGGGTTCTTCACAGAATTCAATAAATCTATTGTAAATTCCTCTGGAATGGAAGAAAGGAGGGAAAACCTTTTGCCTAGGTATAATGGACCAAAATTGCTTCTCCTAAGAAGTGGGGAGGCTGGGGACTTAAATTACTTCCGGATTTTGTTCAAGCTTTGGTTGCCAAATAGAGTTGGCTTTTACTAAAACAAAATAGTCTTTGGGCTGAGGTTATACTTCACAAATACATCTGGCTGTTGACTATCACAGACTGGATTAGAAGCCCATCTTGGAACAGGAAGGGCATTTCGGTGATTTGGAGAGCCATACTAAATTTTATTTCTATCATCAAGGATGGCTTACTATGGAAAATTGGTAATGGAGCCTCTGTCCAAATTGGCATCGATCCTTGGACAAGCAGTGGTAACTCCCATCTACTGCCAGTTGGATTGGTACAACACCTAAACAACAAGGGTATAAAGCTTCTGGGACATATTGGAGATCAACAAAATACTACATTCCATACACAAGCCTGGCTAACTGATCCACACTGGCACATACCAAATGAATGGAGTAGAATTTGGCAAATCTACCTTCAGGCACTTACAGAATCACATGTTAGATTGCAGAATGTTGAGGATGAACTTATTTGGGCTCACTCAAAAGCTGGGCAATACACACCAAAACAAGGGTATGACATAATTATAGCAAACAAAAACCGGAGGTCTTAAGAAGCTAGTGGGATACCTTATGGAAATTAAAAGCTCCCCCATGTACCAGACTGTTGATGTGGGACATATTAGAAGATAAGATCCCCACCGGATCCTATCTAAAAAGAAGGTCTTTCTTGGGTCCTACCTGATGTGTACTTTGCCTCCAAGAAGAAGAATCGACCCAACATCTTTTCCTTACTTGCTCTACGACCATGAGTATATAGTCTCAAGTCCTACTGTCTCTTAATATGAATATCAACTGGCAGGGGGTCGATATAACAACGGCTTGGGAAAACTGGTGGAGTACTTCGGCTGTGGCAAAATCAAGGAACCTTCCACTCCTCGTCTCATGGTACATTTGGCTTAAGAGAAATAACAAGATCTTTGAAGATAAATTGGTAAACCGGAATGTTCTTCCCCCACAAATTTGTGTTGTATATGAGGAACTTCCAAACGATGACAGCCAAAAGAGAACTAGACTTATACAACAGGAACAGATAAACAGACCAATCCGGTGGGCCTATTATGATGGGGCTGCCCAACAGCATGGCTATGGGGGTGGCATTTGCCTCTACCTTTCTGAGGCTCACTACTTCCAGATCTGTTTGGGACTGGGACCTGGCACAAACAATCATGCTGAATTGATAACACTTCACCATTTGCTATACTTTTCTATTCTAAAACAATGCCGAAATATACAAATATACGGGGATTCAAAGATAGTCACTGATTGGTTTAACAATATAGCTATTTGCTCTGCTTACTCTTTGAGAAATATTATGGAAGAAATTGTTTTTTACAAAACATTCTTTGATCAGATTTATGTTTCTCACATCTACAGGGAAAGAAGTGAAACTGTTGACAGGCTATCGAAAGAAGCGACACATCGTCCTCTAGGAGAGTGGATGATCACCGAACATACACAGGCAGGGATCTATCATTATTTTCACATGCCATATATAGATGAGGGACTACAAAGGGGCAACAACCTCTAATTTTCACAGCTTTTTGTTTCTAAACTTTTATTGAATTTTGCTCTTTATATAACATAATAGTGAATATGGTTGTCAACCCCTGCATGGGTGATTTTTGGTTATTATACATAGCTTTCATTATGCAACAGAACAACAGATCCTTTGGGTTTCTTTGTATATATTTGTTTTGGATAGTGGTCAAAAAGCCACGCTTACAGCGTATGCCTTCGGGCATCCACAGCATGTAATTTCTTTTTATGAAATTATGAATTTTCTTTACGGGAAAAAAATGTTATGGTCACATAAATATATGAATATAAATTTTCATATATATTGTCAAACAAAAGAAATGGTTATATGTGTGGGTTTATTTTTAGTAGTTGAGTATTGTGAAGTATAAATAGGTGGTAATAAGGTTAATTTTCAGGTTAGTTGTTTTTATGGATTATTTGGCTTTTTTTTGTTAGGTTGGAAAAACTGTAATTGGTCATTTTATCAAGGGTATTATATTCAAAATGAGAGAAAGTTCATAATTTTTTTTCCTAGAATGTGCATTGCATCAATATATGTATATTCTATTCATTCATACAAATAAATCACAATAGTTGAATACAAAAATATCACATATAACACCTTCATATATAAAAATAATTTGGAGGTAGTTCCTTCATACAAATATCTTGGAATCTATATCAATCACAAGCTCAAATAGAAATATAGTATTGAGAATAGGATAAATGGAGGATGTAAATCTTATTATGTTCTTGAAAAAATTGCACGTTGAGAGATCATTGGCTATGGATAGAAAAACTTCTCTTTGGGAAGCTCATCATCCTTATTATTTTATGTGGATGGATGTTTGGGGATGTAGTATCTCCAAAGGGTTGTGGAAGAAGATAGAATAGATTCAAAATTAGTTTATATCCTATAATCTCAATAAAGGAAACTCTCTCTTTCTCATTCTCATCATCAAAAAAATATTTCCTCCATTGCACACATGGCTATGATTAGGTATCCTATGTATAGGAATATGTTAAACAACATTGAACACAAGAGTTTTTCTAAAATGCTTCTAACTTTATTCAAACTCACCTTTGGCTAAAATGTGGATGGCATAAGGATGCCTAGTCTTGACTAGACCACTATGGAATAAAGCAATAGACCATTGTACATCAAAACTTAAAGATATAGAAATATTATTACTTCAAAACTTAAAGAGAAGTTGTTGGTGAAAGTAGACCATTGTACACAATAAAAGTAGTATTAAAATTTTTATTAGATCAAACTTAACGAAATTTTGTGGGTGATAAATAATTAGGGGAAAAGGAAACTAATATATAGATAAGTGATCAATACAAATTTTGAAAATCGAAAGTATTTCCTTATCTTGACTAATGTAAACAAAAAATAAATAAATAAATTTTCATGAGCTCTAGAGTGAAATGAGTGTTGCTTGATTCTCAAAACACCATGGAATGAAAAATTTTGTCACTTTTGTGACTTTAAGAATGTTGAACATAAAAAAAAAAAGCTCTCTATGTTAGTGGTCGCAAGTTTATATTTCATATTATATCTAAAATTCAAAATATTTATTACACTATCAACTTTCTCAACCTTTTAAATGATCTTGGAACAAATTGGTTTATATATATATATATATATATAATATATATATATATATATATATATATATATATATTATATTTTAAATTATTTAATCAAGACACGAAATTGGTGTATGATATCCTTTTGTTTGTGGGACAAAGAACCCACCTATGTGCAACAATTTCACTACTAAGTCTACAAAGGCATACATACTCTACCCCCTAGTTTTTAACCTATGAACTCTTAGAAGGAAACATATGCTCTTAACCATAATGTTCACTCAAGCTCTATCTAAAATAAATAAATACCTAAAATTTGACTATCTTGTAACTATTCTAAAAAATCATTGCACAATGAGAATTAGATATGAATACATAATAAAATACTATTTTGTAATATAGTATGATATTGATATATAATATAAATATTATTTTTAGCATAATTCATTGTTATATATTAGCATTATTATATAAATTAAATGGTTAATAAATATTAAAATAATTAACTTATAATACATTCCAAGTTTTTATTTTTTTATTTTTTTAATTGAATTTAATTATAACAATGTCTATTACTATTATTATATGAATTAAACATGTATACATTTAAGGAAACATGCAATAAGATTTTTAATCATGGAAATTTACTCTAGTTTTATTATGGAAATTATTCATTTATAAATAGATTTTGTTACAATTTCATGGTTTGCTAATACCATGTGTCCAAAAATATATTATACATTTCTTTTCATTAATCAATTTGATTAAAAGGGTAAAAAAGGCATAACTATTTTTAAAATAAATCTCAACCTTTAATTTGTGAATACTACTAAAGAATATTCTAGACTATTTTATGTAAGTTAAATCTCTACCATCCACCTAATAATTATAAATAATTAAATTAAAAGTCTAAAAATCATATTTCAATATAGACCCCTTATGAATATAAGTAATTCATTCAAATAAACTTAATTCATTCCTATAAAATTAAGAGAATTAAGAGAGAATTCACATGCTTATAGGCTTGAAAAAAAATAGACTAATATTATTAATTTGATAATATGTTAATGGTATTATAATTAATGATATTGAAAATAATTTTCAAGGCATAATTATTTTTAAAATAAATCTCAATCTTTAATTTGTGAATACTATTAAAAAAATTCTAAAATATTCCATGTAAGTTAAATCTCTAAATCTCTACCATCCACCTAATAATTATTAATAATATTCAAAGTCTAAAAATCATATTTCAATATAGACTCCTTATGAATATAACAAATTCATTCATATAAATTTAATTTATTCCTATAAACTTAAAAGAATAAGAATTCAGAGAATTCACATTCTTACAGACTTGAAGAAATTAAAATAATATTAATAATTTGATAAAATGTTAATGGTAT
>APFE030591685.1:256382-282233 GCA_000404065.3 Pinus taeda | reverse complement strand
TTAATATTAATCCAATAATATTATATTTAATATTTGAGCTCAGATTTAGTCCACATATAAAAAATGAAATAAAAATTTTTATTAACATAAACATTAAAACACATTATTAACACAAAAAAACAACTAAAAAATTTAAAAACAATTTCATAACGTTCTCTCTTTAACTACAAACCCAAAATTTAGAAACAATTTCATGGGGTTATCTCTTTACCTACCGACAATTTCATAACGTTCTCTCTTTAACTACAAACCCAAAATTTAGAAACAATTTCATGGGGTTATCTCTTTACCTACCGACCCGGTGAGACCAACACAAATCTGTTGAAACAAACAACAATAAAAAAGAGAGAGAAATGAGTAGTTCAGATTCAGGAATTTGAAGAAAGCCACGATATATATTTTTTTATTGGTGTATCGTATATATCTAATATGTCAAAACACGATCAGCCTGTGTGTGAAATACGTATAGCTATCACAACGAGCGCGTGACTCGACGTATTACTAATTCTAAGATAAATAGTAATCATTTAGTAAAATTGATGATGTTGTTGATTAACATGTAAACATACCTGACCTTCGTTGAAAAAGATGACAGTGAAAGATTTTATTTTATGGATATAATTTGCTTGGTTATATATATATAGTTGAAAATAATATTTATAAATAAAATATTATTTTAAATTTATTTATAATAGATATTATAAATAATAGATATTTATTTTATAAAATTTAAAATAATTTTAAATTTATTATAATAGATATTTTATAAAAAAATATTATTTTAAAATTATTTATGGTAAATAACAATTTGGAATGTGTAGTGATATAAATGTTTTTATTATTATTTAAATGAAATAAATAATTTTAATTTAAAGTATTAGGGTTTATACTTTGTATTATATTAGATATTATTTTAGTGAAATGAATCATTCATTGCATCAGGTGATGTTCATAGGGGTGAAGGAGTGATATTGAAATTAGTGAAATGAATCACATAGCGTTAATAACCAAGACTTCCCAAAAGGTCACCCATCCTAGATCGCCTTTGGCTCAAGAGCACTTAACTGTGTAGTTTTCCCCACAATCAAGCCCACTAACTTGCTACCCATTTGCAAACCTTAGCAAGTATTGTGCCTCATGAACCATTCAAGTAGAGATCCTTTCACTCTTTTTGAATTTAAGTATTAGGGGGTTTAAGCAGTGCATTATATTAGATATCATTTTAGGATTCAACTACATTCACGTATGACCATTTCCATGAGAGGTAGTCGTAATTGATTAATTTCTCATGATTTTTGAATAGTCCACTTAGCACTCATTGCATTGGGTGATGCTCACCCTCGTGAAGAAGTGGAATTGAAACTAGTGAAATGAATCACATAATCTTGTCCATAATTACAATACAAAACCTGGAACAACTCAAACATACATAACCTTTCATGAAATTAATATAACAAAATCACATCAAATTTCTATAAATATCTCGCATCCCATTTACTCTTAAAAAATCCCTTCAAGACTCTGAAATGCCATGCAGTTAAGTTAATAAATAATAATGTTGGTTCTTTTTAATACAATGAGATTTTGTATAGAAAAATCCTCACTAGGTTTTAATGAAAGCAGTAGTCTATAAGGCGACTTTTTGAAAGCCTTTCCGGCGGATTTTTCCGGTCAAAATCCGGCAGCAATTCATTGGAATCCCAAGTTTGATAGCTAGTTTCTGCACAATCAATGGCTCCTAGGGGTTTTCCAGGGGGCTGAATCTAAATATGCAGTTAAAAAACCATTTTAACTGCTAAAAATCAAGATTTAACCTCATTTCTTCCGCCTGATTCCGTCACCGGAATCTCCAAAAAGTCGCATTATAGACAACTCCTTAATGAAATTTGTTGGTAATGTATATATGATGTATACCATTCTTATAAAATAAGTTATTAGGAGAATACTTGTAAAGCATAGTAAGGACATGTATTAAAAGTATTTTATAATATGTGAATTTCTTAAATTTAAATGGAAATATAGACGAAAACAAAAAGTAGAAAAAACCATACATTTTTATGGCAATTTTTAATACAGATTTTTAGTAAGTATATAATTATAAAACTTAGCATTTAGTATTAAACATAATAACAAAACGCATAATGTTTTATGGAATTTTTTAATAAAGATTTTTAAGAAGTATAAAATTATAAAATTTAACATTTAGTATTAAAAATAATAATAGTATTGTTATTAATGGTTATAAATTAAAGTTTATTAATGGTTATAAATTAAAGTTTAGTTTGGTTTGGGTAATGTGGAATTTATATAATTCATCATAATGTAAAATTTGTTTGGAAATTCAGTTTATAATGTAAGTGGGTGTTTGGATAAATTAAAAATTCTCACAATTTGTTATTTTTAAATGTAAAGTTATATTTAAAAACAATTTTTAAGAAGTTTTTTGAAATTTTCAATGTTATAATTTTATTTTATTACTTTTTTTTAATTGAAAAATTTATATATTTGAAATTATTATTAAAAAGTATATTTCCATTTTTTTAACAAGTAAGTTCAAACTCAAAATTAATAAACTATGAAAATTTCATAATAAAAATAAAATCATTAAATTAGAATTTGGAGGAATTTTCATTATGATTTACATATAAAAATTTGATTGATAAATAATAATAATAGTAAATGTATAATAAGTAGAAAAATAATACCATTAAAAAAAATGGTCAGAATTCATCTCTGACCTAACAATTATATAATTGTTGAGCCTAATGGTTAAGAGCATGTTTTTCCTCCTAAGAGGTCACAAGTTTGAAACCACAGAGGTAAAGTATGTATGTTTTGCCAGACTTAGTAGTCAAATCATTGTATGGAAATAGGTCCCTTGTCCCAAAAACAAAAATAAGTCCCACACACCAATGTGTTGTTTGACTTGACAATAACCTTAAAATTAAATAATATTATATTCATTTTCTTTTTTTAAATCATTATTATATTTAATTTCTTTTTTCTTACTTTATTATTTTTAATTTAAAATTTATATCTATTTTCCACTATTCTTTCAATATTTTTCTCACTTACATAAATACTATTTTTATGATAAAAATATGAAAATTTATTATTTCAATGTGCAGATCTAACCAAGTTAACCAAAACAATGAATTCTGAATCCATCATGTATGGAATCAATTCCCAAGAAATTAACATAACCCTTCAAAAAAATATTATCATTAAAATAATTAAATGTAATATTAATTAATTCAAATTCAAATTTATTAATAAAATTCAACACTAACATTTTTAATAATAGAATCATTATCTCTTTTAAAATAAATATTATTGCTTATTATGAAGCAGCAATATTAAAGCAGTGGCTTTTATGAAGCGAATGATTTTTTGATACGATTGTACACGGTCATTACATGTTATTAGCAGTCAATGTTGATGTGTTAACCAAAGTTATTATAATTAGAATGAAGCGAATGATTCTTTAATACGATTGTACTTGGTTATGACATTTGGTTACGAGTCAATGTTGATGTCATTATAATTAGAATGTTTCTGAATTGAGTCGTATTATTATTATTTGAATTAATTTTAATATTATTTTAAAATTTTAATATATATTAGTAAAAATTTTATAGTTCATGTAGTATTTGATTTCAGTTTGTTTCGATGGAAACTAAATTTGTTAAAGTTGTTCAAGATTATTAAAATGGTCATTTATTAAATTATATAGAGAAGAAAAGCAATTATTAGAAGGCATATCATGATATTAAGAGTATGAGGGTATTGGTTCATGGGCGTATGATTTTTAAGATGAGATAGTCTAGCATTCAAATTTGTTAAATAGGAGGATTGATATCACTATATTTTCATTATTTTATTTAAGTAAGAGATGATATCATTATCATTTTTATGCTTTTTTTTCAGGATCTTTCTAAAAAGAATTTTTAAATGCCAATGGAGGATGAAAATGCCAATGGAGGATGATGGAGTTCAAGTACTAGTTTCATTTTCCCCTGGTATATCTAGGGTCAAGAACCTAGTTGGCTACAGATTTCAGACTCAAAATAATCTTGAACATTATTATTATTATAATTTTGGGGATTCAATATAGGTTATTATTATTTCTATAGTAATCATACAAAATAAGAATGGGAAGTTGAGATAGATATTGAAAGTGGGGAAAATTATTATTATAACTTTTTTGAAATTTAGATATAATAATATTCTAATATTATTTTTAATTGATAAAGTAATCACTTTTTGGATATTTTAATAAATAAATTAAATTTTGGTATTTTTCACATTAATGTTTTTTGAGATACAAAAAATTTTAACATGATTTTGAAGAAAATTTATGAAGTCTCATGTCTTCCATGTTGTTTGACTTGTCTTTTTTACATTAAGTGACTAGTTATATAGCTTGAGTGGGCCTAATGGTTAAGAGCATGTGTTTCCTCCTAAGAGGTCACAGGTTCAAAACCAGAGGGGGGTAGAGTATGTATGCCTTCGTAGACTTAGCAGTCAAATCGCTACGCGGAGGTGGGTCCCTTGTCCCACAAACAAGGGGGTCTCATACACCAATTTGGTGTCTGGCTATGTATGCCTTCGTAGACTTAGCAGTATGCCTTCGTAGACTTAGCAGGCGGAGGTGGGTCCCTTGTCCCACAAACAAGGGGGTCTCATACACCAATTTGGTGTCTGGCTTGGTTGTGACCTTAAAAATGGATATTATTATTATTATTAATGAATATTCTCAATGAGAAAAATCTTGTCTCTATGAGGATATCATATGGTGAATTTCCTTTAAATTTAATGTCATAAGTCATCATAACATTTTTGGATTTTCTCTATCTTTCACCATAAATCTCTGGAGATGTTACCATCCTAAACTTCACAGTGGTACAAGATAATAATAATGAAAAGAATCTCAAAGAGGAGTTTATTCTTATCCCAAAGCCATAGTTTAACCGATTTACAATTACTTTTTATTCCATAATAATCTTCCCACCATCTATTTATCATTTTCTCAATGCTATAGTTTCATTTATGCTTGTGGTGATTATTAATTCCTAGATATTTGTATGAAGTCAATTCCTCCAACAAGTAATCCTTTTGGATTTGAATATCATAATATTTGTTTTTTATGTGTTAATAGTCATGTCTTCGCTAGAAAAAAAAATGCTTGAGAAGCTTTAGTTTCTTGTCAGCATATAAAACAATATTGTTAGCATGAGAACAATATTGTCAACGTTTAGAAGGATGATTACTATTCTAGATAGAGACATCTCAACATGTCATAATTCTTCCAAGAAATAGTCTAACTTGTTGATGTATATATTAAAAAGAATAAAATATAGAGAACTACCTTACTTAACTCTATTATAATTAAATTCTTCATACAAACCCTCACTTTTCCTAAACTTAACCATAATCTTCTTATGTAACCTTATCATAGTAGCTCTCAAGTGAACATAAACTTTTACCTCTACTAATTTATTCCAATTATTTATTCTAAGAACTATGCCAATTTCTTTCCTAAAATTAATGAAGCAGGAAATTAGTCCAAGTTAATGAAGCTGGAAATTAGTTTGATTATTGTAACACTTCTTTATAATGATCATGAACATAATAATGTGGTGCATAGGTAATTAATAACTCTTAAATTTAACTTCATCGTTAACTATTTTTCAATAACTTTTTTATATTACTTTTAAATAATTTTATATAACCTAGGTAAGAGAAGGCTAATAATAATGTTCTGATAATAAAAGGTTATTTTTATAACCTTATTTTACAAATAAGAACAATGAGTTTTTATCTCTTGGGTTTACGTAAAATCGTGCTTTATCATTAAATTGAAAATTTTGTGTTCAGAAGGAAGGAGGATAAACCTTCCAATTCATAAGATTTCTTTGATATCATTTCATGACCCATCTTTCCCTTTTGCAATCTATTTAATCTCAACCGCTATTTTTAAAAAGAAACTCTGGCCTCTTTAAAGATAGTGGATGCTTTCCATACCATTAAAGAAATTGCGAAGATTTAAAAAAAAATTGTAATGTTTCGAAAAACAAAATTTTATATGTATGTATATAAAGAAATTAAATACATGTGAAGATAAAAAAATTTAAATAAAAAATTCAAAACCCCACTTTGAAACAAGAAAGCTTAGTTAAAAACAATTTTAAAAGGGAAGGGATTTTTTGGGAAAAAAAGGAAAGGTGGAAAAGTTTTTTCTAATTACCATTATTGTTGGGCTTGTACTCATGTGATATGGGGTTGATTATGACTAATACCACTATACTTATAGGTATACATGTCTTGTCTCTTACGATAGCATGCAGTTTATTAGTCAAGGGAATTGAACATGGAACCTTCATAACTTACATAAATTTTACTTAACATGAGCTTGTTAAGTGAGCTACACGTAGGTTTGTTTATGTTTAATTTATTTTATATTTATATTTTTTAATTATATATATAAAATGGTGGTTGTCGCTAAGTTTTGAAAATATTTTATTTGGTTTTTAGATCTTAGGAAATGTAAATGATTGCTTTGATTTTTTAAAATTTTTATTGATATGTTAAAGAGAAACATTTTTTTGATACTTTATTTTTGAAGGTTAAGATGGTTGGTATTACACAAAAAATATTTTTAAATTGAGATCTAATTTGGATGTACACAAAAAATTTCAAGGAAAATATTTTTCATCTTCAAACATTCATAGTTTCACAAAGATGACATATTCTTTCAACCCTTAGCATGTCTAGAATTGTCCAGTTGTGGATTTCAATATGAATTTCAAGATAATTTGTTCTTATTTTAACAATGTTGATTTCTTCTCTACACTAATAAAGAGATACTTTTGATCTTCTATAATACTATTAATCACCTTCTTATAATATCTTAAATTTCTTTTAACATTTAATTTATTATTTCTCCTTAATTTATGTAATAAAATTTCTAATATTATCATTATTCTACCAAATTAATTCTCTTTTTATTGTCTTCTTATGGTATCCTAATTTTCTTTTATCCTTTACGTTATTATTGCACCACCATTTCTCCTTAATTTTGTATGAGCAATATTGTAATATTGTCATTATTCTACCAAATAAATTCCCCTTTTATTCTCTAATAATTTAACCAAGACTTCGCATATTTATCCCATCTTCACTTGAGTTACATAGTTTTTGGCTAGATTTTGAAAATTTTTTAGGAAACTTATTGTCTTCCGTGATATTTATCTTTTTCTTGTCCATTAGGTATAAAGATAGGGCATATTGCCTTTAATTTTGGAATTATAGCTATAAAATTCTATTGGATTTGCTTTATGGGTTTTTTTTTTATGATTCTTTAGAGATAATACATCCCTAAAATTTACCTCCATATAAGATAACAAGAGCGACGATATGCCCTCATATTTTATTCCAAATAAAAATAATAAAACTAAAATTAAAAAAAATAAAATTAAAAAAAATGAAAGCAGAGGCTTGTTTTGTTTTATAATAATGATTTTTTTATTAAAAATATACAACTCTTTTAAAATATGTTAATTAAATTATTTTCTTAACACATTTTAATAATATCTTTAAACATGCCCGATGTGGTTGGGTCTAATGTTGGGAAGTAATGGGTTTTTCACGATTGTGCAAGATTCAATTCCGATGAGGGCCTAGATCAAAGCTATAGGGTCATCTTAAGCTAATGGTCAAATGTGTGGTTGCACTTAGAGTGGTCATATTAAATGGTATTATAACCCATGCACATGTTAATGGATCAAATCCCACCTCATGTCCTTCAATTTTAGAGCTCAAAGGGATTGGATTCAATGGTGGAAAGTGATATACAAGGTTAAATTCCCAAGACAACCTTACTTGAAGGCATGGGGCACCTTCAAGTATTGGTTAAATGTGAGCTTGTACCTAGAGATGTTAAAGGGCCTCATGGCCCATGTATAAATAAGTGGTTCAAATATCACCCTTGTATCCCTTTGATATAAAGCTTAGATCATGTTAGCATTAGAGAAATTTGGAGTTCTAAAATGGGCCTCCTAAGGAATATTATAAAATAATTGTGGAAATAATAAAATAATATTAGATTACATCATCGAATTTTAGAGGAAGAAAAGAAGAAAAACTACCTTTTCAACTCGTATTTTCAACTTATCTCACTACAATTTTACTCAAATTTTGAGTCGGAACATTCGTTGGATGCAAAATTTAATTCCATATCCAAGGGGTATTATTTCTCAATTTTCATGTAGCAGGGTCCATCTAAAGTATGCAACATGGTTCTCCATGGATGAATAATTAAATTATGCATCCAACGAGTGCTCCTGCTCAAAATTTGAGTAAAACCATAGGGAGATAAGTTGGAAATATGAGTTTAAGAAGTAGTTTTTATTTTACTTTTTTTTTTTTTTATATATCTTTTTACTTTTTTACTTCAAAAATGATGAATTATCCCCCATGCTTGACATCAAAATATTGAATCCTATTGGCTCTTATAAAGTTTATTTTGGTTGTATATTTTTGTTTTGAGGTGCATTTTTTACCTCAAAATTTCTCTAATGTCTAATTGGATTTTGAAGGTTTCATTGGACCATTAAGTAGCTAATGTTCAAAGCAAGTGGTAGTTGGGAGGAGTCACTAGCAAAATTATAGCGATGTTAAGGGTTTGTGTGGCCTAGGTGAGGTGCGATCCATGAGTGATTTCCATAGCTTAGATACCCTCAGACTACAATCTATTATAGCACTATTTAGTCTCGCAAGTCACAAGCATACTAGAAAACAAAAACATAGTGTTTTCAAGCATTATTTAAATAATTCAAAGGAAATGTTATTACTTAATTTTTCTCTTTAGAACATCATAATAATGTTTTCATAGATTATTAAATCAATTTAAAGGTAAGTATATTAAAACATTTACAAAATAAAAATTTTACAAAAATAAAAACAATAATAAAATCGTATCATTTATTCGGATTTTTTTTTTTTTAAGTTTTAATTAATTTTCCTTTTTAAATTGTCTAATCAAAAAGAAATGTCAAGGTAAATTTTACAACTCAACATGAGGGTGATATGTGATGTTTATGCCTAACACTAATATTACTTTTAGTAGAAGCAGATAAAAAATAGAATATGAAATCTATGCAATTTAGAGAAGATCCAAGATGAAGCTCATTTGATTCTAAGATGCAATCATAATTGGCATCTTATAGTGATATTTTCAATAACAATTTAGTTCATAAAATCCTAAATGAAGAAAACCAAACAAATATGGTAGATTATTATGAATCTAAATTCATAGTAAATATTGGACATAATAAAGTTGTTTGACGCATTTTCCAATTAATATTGTCTCAAAGGATGATAATAATTTCGTTATGCATTGGTTATTATCATTGCAACTCTTCAACCATGTGAATAAATGATTTCAAATCATGATTTTTTCTTCTACTCTTCTATTCCAAATAATTTGATCATTAGTAAGTGTTTCATGATGTTGTACAAGTGGTTAGGTTTCTTACTAACATGCAAGAACTCCTTCAATGTGGAGAATATGACAAGGTGAAGATGGTGAAGGAATATAGGTGACACAAGTGAAAGATAGCAAGGTCGAAAAGAGTTGTATTCTATTGGAGAAGTTTTTTATTAGATTGAAATGGTCAATAAGTTGAGGGAGACACGTACTGTTGAATATATTGTTGGCATTATGATACAAGTGTTGTTCTTTATGGCAACTCACTCAAAGGTCAATTTAGTTTTGGTAAAAGGCAGATCATAGTACAATGTGTATATTCAAAGGTAACAGGGCAATGGTACAGAATAACAGGAAGATGGAACTAAGGTGTGCTGAAGGTAAAGGAAAAAGCTGATGAAAATTAGTTTAAGAGTATACATAGGTCCACTTAGTCAAAACAACATATACACGTTGGTCCACAGAACAAAAAAAGCATATACGTATACATGCACTCCCACAGGAGGAAAAGAGCGTACATGCTGGAAAACCAAGGTTTTGGTCTGAGGTATTTGGTCCAAGGTATTTGGTCCGAGGTATTTGGTCCGAGGTATTGACCCTAGGTATTTGGTCCAAGGTATTGGTCCTAAGTGGTTTTGGTCCAAGGTATTGACAAAGGGCCTAAAGCTATATAAGGAGGCGAAGGTCATAAGGCTAAGTGTGCAAGTGTATGGATTTCTAAGGAATACTTCTATTTGAAGTATATTTTATGTTACAGGGGCTATGTTTGTGATTTGATCTGAAATACTTTGTGCACCTTGAATTCAATGTTGGATTAGGATCATGAGATATGAAATGACTTATTATTGAATGATTTGATATTGGTTGGGCTAGACCTAATTATGTACACTTGTTTTATTCTTTAAATGTTGTGATATGGGTTTGTCTAAAGTCCGGAAGTGCAGTGAAGTTATGAGTTAATATTTGCATATCTGTACGCTAGTTCGTCACTACAAAAGCGCGTGTACACATAGGTTGTACTCTTCAAAATAACACATACAAAAAAAGGCTCTTCTTCAGATCTAACTAATCTATCTAGTCAATTTTAACTGATCTAACTAATCTATCTGATCTATTTACAGGAGAAATTTTCATTCCTCACTCTGAAACTTCTCTCTCCCCCATGCCTCATGAGCTCCTCTTAATTTATACAAATGGATCAGAACCCAAGTAGATTCTATATGCCTTTACAAACTCCAACAATATCTCTCTTGATCCCTAAAATCTCTCATCCAAATCTTAAAAATCCTCTAATTCCACTTTTAACTCAACTAAGCCTCTATTCGAGGATCCCCTAATCCCTAAGATCTCTATGAGATCTTCCCAAGTCTATCATCACTAACATTCTCTCATAATTGAGAATATTTACAATTAAAACTTCACAAAAAAATTTTCCACTCAATTTATTAAAAAATATACAAATAAATTAAAACATCACACCCCCTAATCAACCCAATATACAATGATTTTCTGAAGCAGGATGCTTCTGCATCACAATGAAGTCTTCTTAGATCTGAATGTAAAACTAAATGCATAAGGAGTTTGGAATATGATTGAATGATTGAATAAGTGGGAAGGGTGATCTCTGCTACTGCCTGTGTAAATCTCTGTAAATAGACAATATATGGTCAACATACTTATAGCTGGTACATAATTGATTTAGAAATTTATGTTTCAGTTGTCTTGAAGGTATATGTAGGTTTGATTACAGGAAGTAGCATATACAAGTAGGTTGGGTTCAGTAAAGCAGCGTGTACATTCTGATGCATGATTTTTGAGGTTGCAACTAGTTTTGAATGATGATGCAAGTTTCTAGGTTCAGCACAATGTTCTTGTGACAGTGATCTGATTGTTCAGATTAATTGATTGTTGGTTGATGCAATTTGAGTTTGAAAGTTCCTGAAGGGTCCAATATCAAAATTTGATGAAACGAGGCCTTCATGTGTATTTTTGTGTACCGGGAGCATAAGTCTGAAAATTTATGAAAAGTGGTCCCTGGAGGACGAGAGAAGGTTGTAGCCTTTTGTAGGTCAGCGCCTACGTACTAGTAATCACATTGGCTAATACAAGAGATAGGGGGTTGCAGCTCCCTTCCAATAGAAACTAGAAAAAGAGAGAAGGTTCTAACCTTCTGCAGGTGGGTGCCTACGTACTGGTATGAGTCTGCACCAGTACAAGATTGTAAATAGATTTTCTTATTATTAAAAGAAGACAGAGACAACAACAATAGGTGGTTTTCACCCACATTGGGTTTCCACCTTAAATCTTGGTGTTCATGTGTGTTTCTTATGTGTGATGGTTTATTCTATTTTTATTGCTCTATTTAATAAGTTACTGATGCACTGGTTAAATATCAACAAATGATAAATTGTCTAAATCACATGTTTTTTGGGTGTACACTGGTTTCTCTAATCATATTTTCATGTACACACTAGTTCACTTTACAAAAGTAGCATATCTAAATCTGTTTGAGAAAATAAAAATTATTCATCATATAGTACTGATTCACCCCCCTCTCAGTGTTATTTCCAACAATTGGTATCAGAGAAGTTCCTTTTGAGGAAGCTTAATTGCTTGAAGGAAGATCTTTCAAGATGAATAATCATGAAGGCATGGGATTCATTAGACCACCAATCTTCAATGGGAGAAACTTAGTATATATTGGAAAACAAGAACTAGAGCATATCTATAATTGCTTGGAATAAATGTTTAGGAAATTGTAGAAGGAGGATATCAATTTCCAACAGCAATTCCTACAAACTTTTCATGTAAGAAGTTATACGAAACCAATGCCAAAGCTATCAATACATTATTGGGAAGTCTGTCAGAATCTAATTTGTCAAAGTCATGTAACTCAAGATAGTGAAATAAATATGGGACAAAATCATTTAAAGCTATGAAAGAGACTCTCAGGTAAAACGTGCTAAGCTTCAAACTCTAAGAATTTAGTATGAAACTCTTAAGATGCATAGTGATGAGAGTGTTGCCAATTACTTATTACGTATAGATGAGATTGTTAATTGTATGAAGAATCTAGGTGAAGAGATAAAGGAAGTTACATTAGTGGAGAAAATTTTGAGATCTTTGTCTTCTAAATTTGAGTCAAAAGTGTGCCATAGATGAAAAACAGGATCTTCAAACTGCTACAGTGACCCAATTCCATGGAATCCTAACTACATTTGAAATGAGAAAAGGAGGTCCATCAGATATGAGAGAAGCCACATTTAAAACATCAACAAAGGGAAAGAAAAGGAAGAGCACCATGAATCAAGACACATTTCAGAAGGAGAAGATGAGGTAAATTTTGTCAAGAAGCTTCAACGGGGTTCCGGAAGATTCAGAGGTAAGCTACCTTTCAAATGCTTTGCTTGTGGTAGAGTTGGTCACTATGCTGCCAAATGTCTTCATAAAGATAAATATGAAAAAGGGAAGGAATATAAAAAAGGCAATAGAAAATAGGTTGTGAATAGAAGGAGTTACTATACACATGAAGATAGTGATGGTTTATCTAATAGTGATGAAGATGAAATTGAACAAGATTATAGACTTCTCATGGCCTATGATAATGATGATTTTTTGCATGCATTAGAAGAGGAAGATTTTCTTGAAGAAATCACTAAACTCAAAATCTGTTTAGAAGAAAAGAATATGATCATAGATACTTTGACACACCAACTTGCTAAAAGAGAAAAACACAATGAAAATCTAAAATGTGAAATTGTGGGTGTAAGAAAAGATCTTGAGAAGACAAAATCTCTTAATCTTAGTTTTGCTAAAGGATCAGAAACTTTAAATGAAATTATCAAAGTTTATTGTTCTTTGATCAAGACAGGTCTTGGATATACTGAAGAATCATCTCAATCACAGAAGTCATCAACCTCCACTAGAAGCTATCTTGATGCAGCAAAATCGAGTGAATAGTATGTCAATCAAACAAAGTATTTTAGTAGAAATCACATCAGAGATTTTTCTGGCTGACACATTTCAAACCAACAAGTGTGGTTCATCATCAGGACCAAATGAAGAGGTAGACCATGACAAAGGCTTAAATAGAGAGCAATGTAGAGACATAATTTCAAGTAACAACTATATTTGAACAATTTTGTTTAAGTTATAATATTAATTTATTAATATATTAAAAAAAATATTATTAAAGTAACAGCTATATTAAACAACCAATTTTTGAAAAATATTTAAATAATGATATTATTTCAATTAATTTATTAAAAATATTAATAGTAATGGCTATATTAAATGGCTAGTTTTTTGAAAAAAAAAATTTAAATTAATTTATTAAAATAAATATTACTAATTCTTGAAAAATAATATTAGTTATTAATTTAGTAAAAACTAATATGTAACGCTATATTAAACGACTTGTTTTTAAAAAATTATTTAAATAATGATATTATTTCATTAAATTTATTAAAATATTAATAGGTAACGGCTATATTATTTTTTCAAAAATCTAAGTCGTTTAATATAGCCGTTTACCTATTAAATTGTTTTTAATAAATTAATGATTAATATAATTATTAAATATTTTCCAAAAACATAGCCAATAATAATATTTGTTTTTAATATATTACTAAATAATATTATAAATTTGAACAAATTTGTTCAAATATAGCCGTTAATTGAAATTATGTCTTTACATTGCTCTCTATTTAAGTCTTTGCCATGGTCTGCCTCTTCATCTGGTCCTGATGATGAACCACACTTGTTGGTTCAAAACGCGTCGGCCAAAAAATTCTCTCATGTGATTTGTACCGAAAGACTTTGTTTAATTCATTAGGGATCACAAAATCTTGAGTACAAAAATTATGTCAATCATCAGCAAAGGCCTAAAACTACTCATCAGGTAAATCATACTCAATTTACTCCAAGGATGAATATCAGTAGAAACTGCAACCAACATGTAAACAATGTCAAAAGATTCTATGATCGTAGAAACTTCTTTAATGGACAATGTTTTTCATGTCTTAACTTTGGACACAAGGCTGCTCAATGTGTTGCTTACAAAACCATCATGACTAGAGAAGAATGAAATCAAAGAAGTGCAACAAGAATCAAGAAATTTCCTATAATAACTTTTCTCCTCTTGAAAATGAAATAGAATGCTCAATTTGTAACAACTTTGGTCATGAAGAATTTGGATGTAGGAGCAAATTTCAGCCAACATTTCAAAAGGAGCAAATGCCATTAAATCCCAAGATATGGAGAAGGAATGAATCTCAATCAGAAAGATGTGGTATAGCTTTGTATGCAAAAGTACAAGAAAATCAGTGGTACATCGACAATGGATGCTCCAAACACATGGCAGGTGATAAAGAGAAACTTCATTCATATACTGCTTTAGAAAAGGAAAAGAATGTCTCATTTGGAAATGACACTCCAGCTGTCATTAAAGGTAAAGGTTCTATTTTATTGAAAGAAAAGGTTACATTTGGAAATTTCATCTATGTAGATGGTTTAAAGCATAACATGTTAAGTATCAGTCAAATGTGTGATCAAGGAAATGAAAAGGTGTTTCAATCAAACGGATCTGTCGTTCATGAACTTGATATAGGAAAGAATGTGATCAAAGGTACAAGAACTCCAAACAACTTATACATACTCAAAGGAGGACAACAATAATGCTATCTAAGCAAAATAGATGAAAACTGGTTGTGGCATAGAATATTGGGACATCTAAGCTTTTCTCAAATAAGAAAAGCCTGCAGGATCAAGGCAGTTCATGATCTTTCAGATAGCATCATCCCATAAAATACCATATGAAAACCATGTCAAATCGTTAAGAAAACCAAAGTTCACTTCATTGAAAAGGAAGGGTCAGCAAGTAAGCCTCTTGAACTCATCCATACTGATTTATGTGGACCAACAAGGAAAAAGTCACCTCATGGAGAAGAATACTTTATTTGTTTATTGATGATTTTTCCAGGATGTGTTGGATAGGTCTTATAAAACATAAATATGAAGCATTTGGAAAGTTTAAATCCTTCAAAACTTTAGTTGAAAATGAATCATATCGAAAAATCAAATGTCTCAGATTTGATTGAGGGGGAGAATTCATATAAGATGAATTCTTTGAATTTTGTGAACAACATGGAATAAAAAGGAAATTCTCCATCGCAAGAAATCCTCAACAAAATGGTGTGGTAGAAAGGATGAATAGAACAGTTCAACAAATGGCTCGAGCTATGCTAGATGAATCTAGAACTCCTGCAACCTTCTGGGGTGAAGCTGCATTTGGTGTCGTGACTATTCTCAACAAAGCGAATGTTAGGATAAATAACAATCAAACTCCACATGAAATTTGGTATGGTAAGCCTCCTATTATAAAACACTTTAGAGTTTTTGGAAGAAAATTTTTTATCAAAAGAACTGATGAAAAACTTGGTAAGTTTGAACCTAGAGCAGATGAAGGTATTCTTCTTGGTTATTCTTCTAGAAGTAAAGGATACAAATGTATAATAAAAGACTTCGAAAAATTGTTGAAAGCATCAATGTTGTAGTTGATGAAGCACGGAGAAATCCTGAACAAATGAAATCAATAGAGAATTATGACAGTGAGGAAGTTGGGGAATGCTTTCCTGCATCAAATCAAAACCAATGAAACACTAGAAGAAGAAGATACAACAGAAAGGGAAAATACTCCATCCAGGAATGTTCAGAAGAATCATCGAGAATCTCAAATTCTAGGAGAAAAGGGGACTGGTATACAGACAAGAAAAACTCTTACAGGGACCTCAAGCTATCTAGCATTACTATCCTCCACTGAACCTCAAAATGTAAATGAAGCCTGCAAAGATGAATGTTGGACCAAGGCCATGAATGAAGAACTTGACCAAATTGAAAAGAATGATACTTGGAAATTAGTTCTTAGACCTCATGATAAAAATATTATAGGAACAAAATGGATATTTAAGAACAAGCTGAATGAAACTGGAGAAGATATTAGAAACAAGGTTAGACTTGTTTGTAAAGGTTATGCTCAACAAGAAGGTATAAATTTTGAAGAAACTTTTGCACCTGTTGCCAGACATGAAGCCATAAGAATGTTTCTTGCTCTTTCTAGTTTTCAAAAATTTGAAGTATATCAAATTGATGTAAAATCAACCTTCCTTAATGGAGATTTAGAAGAAGAAGTTTATATTGGACAACCAAAAGGATTCATTCTTGGAAATGATGCAAAACTCGTATGCAAGATCAAAAAAGCTCTCTACAGTCTGAAATAGGCTCCAAGGGCTTGGTATTACCACCTTGACAAATATCTACAACAACAAGGTTTTACAAAAGGTTCTGCATATAGCAATTTATACACAAATATTGAAGATGATAAATTGCTAATTCTTGTTGTTTATGTTGTTGATATCATTTTCTGTAGCAATGAAGAATCCATGAGTCAGAATTTTTCTTCAATAATGTAAGAAGAATTTGAAATGTCCTTACTTGGTGAGCTTACTTATTTTCTTGGTTTCCAAGTTTAACAAACAAAAGATGGTATCTTTCTTTCACAAACCAAATATCTCAAGCAGATCTTGAAGAAGTATAGAATGGAAGATTCTAAACCTGTAGGTACTCCAATCGTAAGAGGATGTAGTCTTAGCTCTAATGATGAATTTTTAGCAGTAAACCAACCAACTTACAGATCTATGATTGGAACACTACTTTATCTAACAGATACCAGACCTAACATCATGAATGCAGTAGGAATTTTTGGAAGGTTCCGAGCACATCCAAAGGAAGCACATCTCCAGGCAGTCAAAATAATCTTCAAATATCTTCAAGGAACTCAGGACTTTGGACTATGGTATCCTAAAGATATAGACCTTAATCTTCATGCACATACAGATGCAGATTGGGTAGGAAGTGTTGATGATCGAAAGAGAACTAGTGGAGGTGAATTCTATATGGGTTCTTGGTTAGTGTCACAGTTTAGCAAGAAACAAAGTTTGATTGCCTTATCTATAGCTAAAGTAGAATATGTGGTTCCTGCATCTTGTTGCACACAACTACTTTGGATGATGCAAACATTGAAAGGCATTTAAATCACATGTACTCCACCCATCTCCATTCTATGTGATAATACAAGTGCCATCAGTATTTCAAAAAATTCAGTCATGCACTGCAAGACCAAGCACATACTCATCAAGCACCATTTTCTATGAGAACAAGTGCTTGAACAAAATGTCAAATTGGAGTATGTTCCCTCCAAAGAACAAGTTGCTGATATATTCCCTAAACCACTGCCTAGAGAAGCATTTGAATATCTCAGACAAAAGCTGGGAATAGTTGCTGCATCATCCTGCCATTAAATCCAGTTTTTCAAAGGAAGGTTATTATACATGAGTTTCATGATGTTCAGTCGCGTATACAAGCGGGTCTTTGTGGCTAAAGGAATGTATATGTTTTTCTGAGAGAAAAACAGTGGTTCAAACTCTGATATGGGTGCTATGTTTGATGTTGATGATTACAAAATGATGATATGCTTTACTCATTGATTTTTATCTGATTGAAATGCCTTGATGAATGACTTGTTGACAATGCCCATGTAGCACAGGTTCAAGGGGAGCATTAGCCTTCACACACATTCTGCATTGTTGGAATTATGGCTGTTGAGTCCAGCTATGGCTTCGGATATTTATATCATTTCTTAAATCATGTAAAAGTCTAGGGTGTGATATGACTTCTTATATATTTGAATGAGTCCTATTGGACAAATGATGTAATTTTTACCCCCACTTTGCAGGGGATGGATGATGTAATATTTTTTGTATTTCTGTCATGTATAAACATTTGGTGTATCCCCACTTGGTTGAGTGATTGATGTATGTATGAGTCATTGGTCATAAGGTGATCATACTCACTTAGTTGAGTCATGGAGTCATGATATTATTTTGAATCATATCTCTCCAGACTCGACATGTACTTAGGGGGAGCATGGACAACATAATAAAGGAGGAAAGTTGCTTGGTCCACCCTTTGCCCTTGATGTCAAAGGGGGAGAGTATTTGGGTGTTGCATGTTATCTCTAACAATTTCTATAGCTTGCAGTAATCAACACCTTCATGGTTGCCATCAAGTCCAAAGGGGGGGATTGTTGGCATTATGATACAAGTGTTGTTCATGATGGAAACTAACTCATAGGTCAATTTTAGTTTTGGTAAAATAAAACTCACAGTACAACATGTATATTCAGAGGTAACAGGGCAGTGGTATAGAAGAACAGGGAGATGGAACTAAGGTCTACTGAAGGTAACGGAAAAGGCTGATGAAAATAAGTTTAAGAAGTATACACATGTCCACTTAGTCAAAACATCATATACACACTGGTCCATAGAACAAAAAAAGTGTATACATATACACACACTCCCACAGGAGGAAAAGAGCGTACATGTTGGAAACCATGGTTTTGATCCGAGGTGTTTGGTCCAAGGTATTTTGGGTCCAAGGTGTTTGGTCCGAGGTATTTGGTTTGAGGTATTTACCCTAGGTATTTGGTCCAATGCATTGGTCATAAGTGGTTTTGGTCCAAGGTATTGACAAAGGGCCTAAAAATATATACATAGGAGAAGATCATAAGGCCAAGTGTGCAAGTGTATGGGTTTCTAAGGAATATTTCTATCTAAAGTATATTTTATGTCGTAGGGGCTATGTTTGTGATTTGATCTGAAATACTTTGTGCATCTTGAATTCAATGTTGGATCAGGATCATAAGACCTGAAATGACTTATTATTGAATGATATGATATTGGTTGGGCTAGATCTGATTATGTACACCTATTTTATTCTTTAAATGTCGTGATCTGGGTTTGTCTAAAGTTCAGAAGTGCAACGAAGTTATGAGTTAATATTTGCAGATCTGTATGCTGGTTCATCTCTACAAAAGCACGTGTACATGCAAGTTTTACTCTTCAAAATAGCGTATACAAAGAAAAGCCTCTTCTTCAGATTTGAATAATCTATCTGATCAATTATGTTGTTTTAACTACTGTTTGTCAATGAAGTCTTCTTAGATCTGAATGTAAAACTAAATGCATAAGGAGTTTGGTATGTGATTGATTGATTGAATAAGTGAGAAGGGTGATCTCTGGTACTGCCTATGTAAATCTCTGTAAATAGACATTAGATGGTCAACATACTACTAGTTGGTACAGACTTGATTCATAAATTTTATGTTTCAGTAGTCTTGAAGTTATAAGCAAGTTTGATTACAGGAAGTAGCGTATACATGCAGGTTGGGTTTAGTAAAGTAGCATATACATTCTGATATATGATTTTTGAGGTTGCAGCTACTTTTGAATGATGATGCAGGTTTCTGGATTCAACACAGTGTTCTGGTGACAGTGATCTAATTGTTCAGATTAATTGTTTGTTGGTTGATGCAATTTTAGTTTCAAAGTTCCTGAAGGGTCCAGTATGAAAATTTGATGAAACGAAGTCTTTATGTGTATTGTTGTGTACCAAGAGCATCCAGTCTAAAAATTTATGAAACATGGTCCCTGGAGGAAGAGAGAAGGTCGTAGCCTTCTGTAGGCTAGCGCCTACGTACTAGTAATCACATTGGCTAGTACAAGAGCTAGGGGGTTGAAGCTCCCTTCCAGTAGAATCTAGAAAATGAGAGAAGGTTGTAGCCTTCTGTAGGTTGGTGCCTGCGTACTGTTATGAGTTTGCACCAGTACAAGATTGTAAACATATATTTTTATTATTAAAAGAAGACAGAGATGATAGTAATAGGTGGTTTTCACCCACATTGGATTTCCACCTTAAATCTTGGTGTTCATGTGTGTTGCTTATGTGTGATGGCTTATTCTGTTTTTACTGCTCTATTTAATAAGTTACTGATGCACTGGTTAAAGATCAACACATGATAAATTGTCTAAATCACAAGTTTTCTGGGTTTTGCATGTACACGGTAGTTAACTTTACTGAAGTAGCGTATATAAATCTGTTTGAGAAAAGAAAAATTATTAATTAGATAATACTGATTCACCCCCCTCTCAGTATTATTTTCAACATATAGTCTGGATATAAATATTAAATCAAAATAAACCTAGAAGCTCATATGGATTGGGAAAGGTTGTTTTGTGAGAAAAATAAGAGAAATTGAAGACTTCATATGGGAATACAATGAAGTATTTCATGTTCTTATGATGATCTGAATGATTATAAAGGAGACATTATTCAACATACTATTTCATTGAGGATGGATCCAAACACTTTACACAAAAGAAGAGACAAGAAAACAAAAACTTGGCACATGCCATGCAAAAGAGTTACCAAAAATTTTAGAGGCTAAAATCATTGGTTCTATGGGACATTCATCGTGGGTAGCTAGCTTGGTGTTGGTTGGAAAAAAATGGCCAAATTATTTTAGAAGTTAACATTATAAATTTGAAGATTTTTTCTCTCAAAGATACTTATATGCTACCTAATATGGATAATTTGCTACAAAATGTCACTAGGTTAGGTGCGATGTCTATGTTAGAGAGCTTCTTTGGTTATAGCTAGGACCTTGGGAATGAGGAGGACAAAAAAAGGATAAATTTTATGACACCAATAGGAATTATTCGATACCTTACGATGTTATTTGGCTTGTTGATTGTTGGATCAACATTTTAGGGAGCCCACAAGCTATACATTTAATGATATAATAATTAATATCATTTTGACTTATTAAGATGATTTTCTTAAAGTTCATTAAATGGAGAAATGGAAATTTTCCCCATCTTAGTGAAGTTTTTGAAATATTTTGAAGGTATGGGAATGTCCTTAATCCATTAACAATATAAGGCATTTACTAGGTACTATTACCTACAAGTAGACATTGCATTTATTCTTTAGCCAAATAAATTCCATCAATAACATCATTCTCAAATTTAATGAGATCATCCAATCTAATTTAGAGATGTTGAAGAAGGATTGAGAATTCTAATTGAGTAATAGAGATTAAAAGTGAATTATTGAAAATCAAAGAGGCCATTGCAACATCCCTAATATTGTTAATTATTATTTTTTCCAAAGAAATTTAGATATATTCCTTTAATCTAGAAAACAAGAATTGCATGTGTATACCTACAAATAAGCGGGTGTTCATTCCCTATAAGTTGAGTTTGTTTTTGGTTATGACCTTTGTGAACCCATATTAGTCTTGAGAAGTTGGGGTTTCAGTGGGAGCTTAAGCAGTCAGATAGTCTCTAAAGAGGTGACCATATTCATGGGATTTTAAACATCAGAAGGGTATTTCCTCATAGTTGATGGGTTGTTCCCATAGTTCAACTCACATATTAGCATTGTTTTTGTTGAGAGAGGCTAATAGAGGATGATGTAGATGCATAGATAAGCATATGAAATGTATTGGCCATGTTTTCTTGTATATGAGAGCATGAAATTTTTTCCAATGGTTTTTCCTATTGCTACGAGAATGTTAGGGTCCCAATATTGTTAGGGAAGGGAGTAGAGATGAATCCATATGGGTTCTAAAGAGAAGTATTCGTTTTCTGGGTTGAATTTGAGAACCTAGGGCTTCATGAATAAGCCAATTGAGTTCATGAGGTAAGACCCTCCTTAGAACATGTAGTTCATGTCCTCTTTGTACTAATTATGGCGATAAAAAATAGTTTAGATCCTAAATTTAGTTCCATGTCAGCTTTGAGGATCCAATTCTTCTTTATCTAGTTGATCAGAGTCATTTCCATAGGTCACTAGCCCTTGAATTTACAAATTATGACATATTCCTGAATGTATTCCACAATTTCCCCCATTTTCATAGGGGTATCTCGGAGAGGGGTATTTTTCATTCGCAGAAAACATGTACTTTGTCCTTTAGTGGTGGTGATAGTATGATGTTATGGTGCACCTGCAACATGTATTTCGATTGTTTGGGCCTCTTTTGATGTGGGTTGGGAAGTCGCCTTAGACATGGAGGGTTTTTTTTTTCTTTGTATTATGTGATTATTTGTTTGATTAGTAAGGATTCTTGTAAAGGAGGGGTTTCCTCCTCCCCCTACAGCCATGGGGGTGCCATTGGGGGAGATTGGGTGTTGGGTAGTCGAATGCACAAAGCATAGAGAAACCATAGAGTGCACTACATGGATAACCATGTATCATTGCAATCAAGGTAAAATATTTCCATACAATATTTTTTTTTAATTTAAGTGTATATCCAATTCAATGGTATACAAAGAATAATAATCAAATAACTAAAATTCAACTAACTTGTAACCATTCAATCATAACTAAGAGTGATAGCCTTAGATAATGATAATTAAACATGGAAACATAATAAAAATACTATTTTCTAACATAGTTCATTGGTATATAGAGAATCAAATACAAAATATATTATTAACTTAATTTTATCATAATAGTATTATAATCCATTATTATAGATTTGAAATAAATTTTATTTAATCGATAAATTTACTAGTTATTTTATCATTAAGATTATATTATATATATATATATATATATATATATATATATATATATATTATATATAAAATATATATATATTATATTATATATACTTTATATATATATATAAATATATATATAATATAATTATGGAAAAAAAAAACACACAATTTCATTCATAGAAAGGATTGAAAATTACATTCTTTAGACACACATCCACTATGTATTTTAGTATCAGCGAAGATCAGAGAGCTCATGTATGGACAAAGCTTCCATGACTAAGTTCCCCTTTACATTATAGATACCATTAATGTGCTGAGAAAAATACAAAAGATAAAAATTGTAAAACAAACCTCATAGGCGTCCCAAAGATTACTTTTCCCGATATAAGAAAAAACATAATGTGTGCCATCAATAAAAATTGATAAGTAGAAAAAAGTTTACCATAAAAATAAAATATTGTGTGAAAATCTCTAGAAAGTAATCTACGACTATTCCTTGTAGAAAATCCCTGTATGGTTGGTGATAAAACTCATAGTAATGACCATCTCTCTATTCTACAAAGCCCCACAAGCTTCGGTCCATGTTGAGGCGTTGTTTTGAGAGGTTATCTGCAGTACTGTTCCTTTCCCTGGAGATATGGTTGCATGTAAAAAGAGGGGAAAGTCAACGAGTCACATGATTTCCTCCAAGGTAGGCATAGGAATGATATTTTTGCAAGCTTGATTTTTATTCAAGCAGTTTATAATATGCATGGAGTCCCAAAGAAACCAAATCCAAGTGCATCCCCTCTCTAAATCAAACAACAGTAAGGGTTTGCATTCTAAGAGTTCTACTTAGTTGTTTTTCCCTCTAATTAAGCCAAAATTTTCCTAATAGATATGAGCTTCAAAGAGAAAAATAACAAAACCACCTCCGTTCTATTGTGCCATATTTATTGAGGCTCTGTTGAATAGGCCGAAGACCAAGATTCAATTATCAGTTTTTGTCTGAGCATTCTAGGAGGGACAAGATCATTTTATTGATGAAAGTGGTTTAGTATGGAAAAAACTCATATTTTTCTATGATCAGTTAACATTGGATAGCATAACTTCCCGAATTTGAGTATCATGCCTTCAAAAATTATTCCAAATCCAAACCTTCCCAATAAGTTGTGTGACCAAGGGCTCTCCTACAAGTTTTCTTGATCCAGGTGGATGTTGGTGGCCACCCACCTATCCCACTCAGACCCCCACAATTGTCCCTTTCAGTTTTTCAGTTTCCTTAATTGTAGCACAATTTACTATTTTTGGCAGTTTTTCGAGTCCTAAACTTCCGGAACAGTTTTGAGGCCCTAAACGACGTTAGTCTATGACCCATTTTGCTCACTCAAAATTTGTAGTCCTCGGATATATCTTTCTAACTCGATATTGTATGCGTCAAATGGAGATCGTATGCCAAAGTTACGGCCCCGAGAAGTTGATGTAACAATTTACCCCAAACAGGGCCCACAATTTGGTGTTTCATCTCGTGGGGTTAAGTTTTTGGATGTTTATGGTTTTCCATTGTTTCTCAACAAGAAATAGGCTTTTGAGCCTCATTGTAACATACTTCAGAGGCATGTAGTTTCCACATCTCTTCTCTGAGATAAGCTACCATTGCCCTAGCTAGTTTATTTCCATTTCTGTTTGTAAGCATATTTCAATATTTTACAGTAATGAAATGAAGTATTATTTCTGCTGCATCTTTGTATGTATGGTTATATATGTAATTTTTTGCATTCATGTTTAAATCCAGATCATTTCCATGCCTGTTGATAGAAGGGGCGAGAGATGAGCATGTGTGTTAAATTTTCCTCACTATCTTTTACATAATGTACACTAGACGAGTTCATTGATAAATTGTTTTTGTAGAATGTGCCAGGTTGGAACTTTATTTTCCATTAGACACCACATAAGGAATTTTGGTTTTGTAAGAAAATTTACGCACTATACTACTTTCCACCACCGAATTGGGTCTTCTTATGCTCTATCATCCATAAGAGAGAGGTAGCCTAGCTTTGGGGTGTAAGACTCATCAGAGGGGGTGCTCCAAATGAGATAATCATCTCTATCGATCAATATTATATGACCTTTTGAGAATGCTTGCAAGTATACTTTCCATGAGCCTCAAAAATCCTCCTCTAAGCCTAGGCCCTTGGCTAATGACCAACCTTGACTCCAAATTGATGAGGTTCATGGATTAATGATGTGATAGCATTGTATAACCTCTATCTCTTAGAAGTTCAATAAGAGGTGGAGGAAGAAAATGATTTTGACCACAACTAGGCCAAGGATCAATACCCGGTCTTACTTTGTTTCCCCTGCCAACTTGCTAAGTCAACTCATTGTTGATAATATTAAAATAATTGGCCATTTTCATCCATATTACCAATATGTTTTCTTTAGTTTTATCGACCCTTCTTATCCAATCTTCTAAAGAGCTTGTTGGGATATATTTTTGAGTGACCACTAATGTCCATAGGCAATGTGAAGAGATCAACCACCAAACAAATTTGGTAGCCAAAGATTCTGCAAATAATAGACTTTTTTTTAGGTCCCATCCACCTAACAACTTTGGCATGGCGATTCGATCCCACTTGACCAAAGGAAGAATTCCCTAGTCTTGCTTTTATTCCCAAAAAGAGTTAAAGTTGATTCTTCTCATTTTTTCCACTACACCTCTTGGAATCCAAGTCACATATGCCCAATATAAAAGAATGGATTCTAACATAGATTCGATCAAAATTAAGACATCATGCCTTAGAGAGTCATCTAAAACACTAGTTTTTTTTATACATTTTCCACCTTTGCAATTAATGATATTAATGGTATTACAAATAATGATATTGAAAGTAATTTTATTTAAATATAAAATATTAAAATTAC
>APFE030591685.1:216541-233528 GCA_000404065.3 Pinus taeda | reverse complement strand
GGATTGTAGATCTAAATCTCCTAGGAAAGGAGAGAGATTTGATGATGCTCCTTCTGTAGAGGTGAAAACCACCTCTCATGAAGGTGGGGATGTGTACTTGGATTCTTCTTCAAGTACACATGTAAATCATGGGGCATGGTTGATTGACTTAGGTGCATCCTTTCACTTCACTCCCCTAAGAAAGTGGTTCTGTGAGTATGAGAAATATGATGGTTGTAATGTCTTCTTAGGGAATGAAAGTAAGATTAGAATCATCAGACATAGAAAAGTTAGGCTGAAGTTGTAAGGTGGAAGGATTAGAACACTTTCGGGTGTTCTAAATATTCTTGAATTGGTAGAAATCTAATTTATGTAAGCAAGATGGATGGTGCAGGTGTAAAAAAAGTGTTCGAGAAAGATACCTATAAGATGGTTTGGGGAGCACTGGTATTGATTTTGGGAGCTCAAATTGGAACTCTATACAAGCTTCTGGGTAGTACTATTATTGATGGGTGAAATAGTTTTCTGGTTCCTGAAAGTGGAGCAGAAAATCTAGTAGTCTCTGGAGAAAAAACCATGCTATGGAATCAATGGCTTAGACATATTGGAAAGAATGGCATTCAAATATTTCATGGTAATGGTATGGTAGAAGGTATATCAAATTTCTCTCTGTATTTCAATTTATGTGAATATTGTGTATATGGGAAGAGAAATTGGGTGAGTTTCCCCTCTGGTGTTGAGAGGGAAAAAGGGATATTAGAGCTTGTGTAGAATGATATGTTTGGACCTATGTCGGTTCCATCACTAGGTAAGTTTGTGTACTATGTATCATTTATAGATGAATTCTCGAGGAACACA
This sequence comes from Pinus taeda, assembly GCA_000404065.3. Taxonomy (NCBI): domain Eukaryota; kingdom Viridiplantae; phylum Streptophyta; class Pinopsida; order Pinales; family Pinaceae; genus Pinus; species Pinus taeda. The sequence continues at coordinate 232,691 of APFE030591685.1, read as the reverse complement.
TGGATATATTTCCTGAGGCATAAATTTGAAGTCTGACAGATTTAAAGAATTTAAGGCTCTCGTGGAAAAATAGATAGAGAAGAAGATAAAGGCGTTGAGAACAGATAATGGTGGAGAGTTCTTCAAGAAGGAATTTGAAGAGTTTTGTAAGAAATATGGTATAGAACATCAAAAGACTACTCCATACACACCTCAACAAAATAGAGTTGCAAAAAAAATGAACTTGACATTGATGGAAAAGGAAAGAAGCATGCTCAGTGGTGCCAGGTTAGGACATGAATTTGGGGCAGAGGTGGTGGAGACTGCATGTTACCTGGTTGATAGATCCCCTTCATCAACATTGGAGTATAAGTTTCCACATGAGGTATGAACTGGTAAGAAACTATCTCTTTCACATTTGAGGGTATTTAGTAGTGATGCATATGTACATGTTCCCAAGGAGAAAAGAACCAAGTTGGCTAGTAAATCTGAAAGTGAATCTTTATTGGGTATAAGGATGGTTTAAAATGTTATAAGATTTGGATCCTAGAAACAAGGAAGGTTGTGTACAACCAAGAAGTGGTGTTTAGGGAGGTGAAAGATATTATTAAATATGAATTCCTACCAAAGTAACCTAAGAAGATATGGTTTGAGCTAAACGAAGAAGAATTAGACTTTGCAATAAAACAAGAATCAGAAGATGAAGAGCTACAAGCTCCAACTATTAGAAGATCAGTTCAAGAAAGAAGGTGTAGAGAAAGGTATAGTCTATTTGCTTTCTGTTCAAATTTCTCTTTATCTATTACTAGTGATGATCTTAGATCTATCAAGGAGATGGTAGATTTAGAGGATGGAAAACTATGAAAAGAGGCCATGGTTGATGAAATGGAATCTTTGGACAAAAATGAGGCTTGGGATATGGTGGAGTTGTCAGATAGAAGTAATCCATTGGAAGAAAATGGGTGTTTAAGAAGAAGATGAATGCAAAATGTAAAGTGGAGAAATATAAAGCTCAGTTGGTAGATAAAAGGTTATTCTAAGGTGCAGGAAATTAATTTTGGTGATATTTTTTCTCTTATTGCCAAGGTAGCTTCTATTAGAATACTTTTATTTGTCGTTGCTTCTTTTTATTTTGAGGTAGAACAGATGGATGTGAAGACAACATTTCTTCACGAGGATCTAGAAGAAGAGATCTACATGAAGCAACCTAAAGGATTTGTGATGAAGGGTAAGAAATAACTGATATGCAAGTCAAAAATGTCTTTGTCTTAAAACAATCACCAAGGATGTGGTATTATAAATTCGATACATTTATATGGCGACTTCGCTTCACCAGAAGAAAAGTAGATCATTGTGTGTATTTTAAATTAATTGGCAACCGTGTTATTTATTTGGTCTTGTATGTGGATGATATGTTGTTGACTAGAAATGACAAAGAAATTATCTAGGATTTGAAGACCCAATTGTTATCCAAATTTGAAATGAAGGATATTGGTGCTGCAAACTATATTTTGGGCATGGAAATTAAATGAGATCAAGAAAAGAGGAAGCTCTCGTTAAACCAGAGGAAGTATGTCAAGATAATACTGCAGAGGTTTAATATGTAGGGTAGTAAACAGGTGAAAGTTCTTATTCTTGTAGCTGTAAAATTATAGGTTGAATAGTGTCCCAAGACATAATAAGAGGAAGATGACATGTCCTATGTTCCATATGCAAGTGTAGTTGGTAGCGTGATGTATGCAATGGTTTGTACTAGAACAGACATTGCACATGTAGTGGGTGTATTGAGCGTGTTTATGTCCACACCAGGAAAGGACCATTGAACAACAATGAAGCGGGTTTTCAAGTATTTGCGGGGCACCGTTGATTATGGTCTATGCTACCAAGGAAGACCAAGATTGGATAGAGTTTTGGACATCCATGGCTTTGTTGATGTAGACATGGCTAGAGATCTAGATCAGAGAAGATTTACAAGTGGGAATGTGTTTAAGCTATTTTGAGGTGTAGTCAGTTGGCTAAGCAAGAGACAATCTATAGTGGCATTTTGTACTACAAAGGCATAATACATGGTAACCACTCATGCAAGCAAAGAAGTAGTTTGGTTGTAGAGATTGTTTTCATGCATGGGGTTACTACAACAAGCTATAAGGATAGACTATGATAGCCAAAGTGCAATTTTCTTGGCAAAGAACCGTGCTTATCATTCAAAGACAAAGCACATTGATGTTCAGTATCACTTTTTGAGGGATGTGGATGAGGACAAAAAGGTGTTGCTGGAATAGGTGGACACTTTGAAGAATGTTGTAGATGCATTGAAAAAGTCCATGAGCACTGAAAAGTTTTCTTGGTGTAGAGAAACAATGGGTGTTGGAGGGCTGGACCAATAACTCAGTTCTCTTGTGACCTCTTGTGTGAATAAGAAAACAAGTGGGATGATGTTGGGTGTATGGTATATTCTTTCCATGACTAGTTGCGCATGCGGGGGGGTCACATGGGGGCGATAATCCCCCCTGTTCCTTGCATCGGGCACAATAGGGGGTGCTTCAGGGGAGTAGTAGCCCCCTATACGTGGTCTGGGACAACACCTCAAAAAAAATAATTTGGACCCTATATTAGGTGGCCAGACCTACCTATGGTTTTGGGCATAATTTTTTTTCCTATGGTATTTTGTAGATCCGATTAAGGGAAATACGGTTATGTTATAATCGAGGGTTAATGGATTGTGGTTTATGAATGATTCGACCTGTATATATATGTATTATAACATTGAAAGTAATATAATGAAAAATCAATATGGTAGTCCCGATTTTGGGATCCAGGGGAAAATATCAGTGTATTCGTTTTATGTTCTCACCATTGTATACTTTTCTTTTTTTTAAGAATTCATCTACAGGTATTTATGTACAAGGTTAAAACCTACACTAGACTCCCTCTAAAAATCAATAGTATTGATGTCAATCGTGTTATACCTCCCATCATCAACAAACTCTATGTTTTGCTCGAGGTCTTTCTCCTCCAAGTCATTGAACAGATTTGTATTCCCTGTCATATGGAATGAGGCACCACTATCAAGATACCACATGCTTCCCATTACAATGCTTTTTATCCATGCAATAATAGAAATCAAGTTCAAATTGTGAAGTTAGATCTTCACCTGTTGTTGCTAATGTAGGTTCCTTCTTTCTTGCTTTCTTTTGTGGGCATTTCATGGCATAGTGCCTGAACTCATGACAGTGAAAACACTTGATGTTCGACAAGTCCTTCTTATTGTTGTTGTCCTCACCTTGTGAATTATTTTCCTTAGATTTCTTTTCTTTGTTGAGTAATGAAAATTCCTCTTCCACATCTTTTGGATGAGGTCCCATATCTAGTGTTCCATTGAATCTCTTCTTGTACCAAGTTGGACCACAATCGCTCCCACTCTAGTAGCTTCTCCCTCCCATTAACTGAGTTCTAGTAGGTGTGTCAACTCTTGGGAAGTCATAGAAGTGCTAGGCTCATCATATCATCTTCAACAACTATAACACCACAAGTTCCAAGCTTAACTTGACATTAAGTGAACTTGGTTAAGTACTTCACGATTATGTCACCCTTATCGATCTTGATCTTTCTGAGCTTGTCCTTTAGTGACAACTTCCTATCATCACTATCATTTCGAAATAGGCCTGTTAAGGCCTTCCACATTGTAAATGGAGTTTCCTTATTGTGGATATTCAAGACAATATGATCTCAAACTCCTTCTAGGATAATCCTTGTCACCTTTGTCCCACACCTTCTCCACTCTGCGAGATCCTGAGCATCAACTGGCTTAGGAATGTCTTTTTCTATGAATTCCTTATGCCCATTGTCTTCCAAAATTGCCCCCATCCTGTCCTTCTAAGAAATATAGTTTGAACTATCTTCAAGAGCATATCCGAGTCTCAATTTGTAGAACATATTGTTGGCTTTGAAGTATGATATTGCAAATTTTATTTCTCCTGCAAAACACAAAGTCATATTGTCCTCTTCTATAGTTATTTTAGCTCCAATACCATGTAGGGATCTCTACAAATCTACCCCTGATACCATGTAGATATTTCTACAAATCTCGCTGTGATACCATGTAGAAATTTCTACAAATCTAGCTTTGATACCATGTAGAATAGATTTGAATATAAAACAGTGGACTTGAATCTATTCTACTAGTCAACGGAAATAATAAACATTGATGAAATCACAAATCATTTAAGAGAAAAATTCTATCACCCATAATACAATGATTTTCTAGGGAAAGCCACAACTAAAAACCCTTGCCATCTGTATATTGCATTAGTCAAAGAATCTGGATGAATACAATATGTTGTGCTCAACCTGCACAAGTATTTTCTATCCTCTGCTTGACTAAATGCATTTGGAAAATACTTACCCAAATTTCCAAGCCTCCAAGTTCCTAATTCCTTGTGTTGTTCCCTTGGGAATTAGCCCATATTTAATGGGGAAATTCTTCAATTATGAATTTCACAATCCTCATAGGCCTTCCTTGAACTGCATGCACCATCACTTTAATTTTGATGATTTGACAACTGATAGTACATGTCCCTGAAATCCAATCTCACTTGGGTCTTTCTTTGATCTGACATGGATGAGTTAGTTATGAGTGAATCTTCAGTTTACTAATCAGTACAGGTTACAACTCACTACTTCAGGTTACCCCACAGTACTGCATATTACACCCCACTATTGTAAGTTACACCTCACTATTTCTGATCTCCCACTAATTTCTCCATCAGTTGGAACTCGTTTAAATGATTTTAACTCTGTTAAACTAAATTAAATAATTACAACTTAAAAGAACTCAACTTCGGCCCCTAAAATTTAGGAATCACTCTACATGACTTTAGATAGACTCCTAACTCTAATTCACGAATCCAACTAAGTCAAATTAACTTAGTTAACTATTACAAGTTTTTATGAGGATTATAATTACAATTTAGTTCTTAATTTAATTCAAAGACAAATTAAATTAGGATTTTTCTTGATACTATTTTTAATATTTGTTGTTGCTATTTTCAACACTAAATTGGCATATAAAAGTAGCATTAAAGCTTTCACCAACCTTACATTTACCTAACATAGAATATTTTTTCCTAAATAAAATTAATAACATAATTGATTTTTTTACCAAGAGCTTGAGAGATTCAAGCCCTCCCTGAGAGGATCTGTCAGACCAGAGAGGGTAAAGAGCTGGTAAGGAAGAGAGTCTGTGTACTCTAGTGGCTTGGGGAATCCAAGGACCACCCTGCCAAGCCAATCTGTTTCAGGAGACTCATATTGAGCTCCTTCATTGTAATTGTTTGCTTCAAGACATAATAAGAGAAGGCCACCACTGAGAGCTAGACCGAAGATGTAGGCCTGGAGGATAGGGTGACCTCCTTATTAAATTCTTGTGTTCTTGTATTTGCTTACTGTGTTTCTCTGCTGTTTTCCATTTCAAGTGTCTGTGTATTTGTAATATGATCGATCTGTTGCTTAAATAACATAGACACACACACCAACATATGTATCTATAATACCTTGATTTAATAAATCTTTAACTGAGGTTACTCATAGGGTGATTATCAGATCACCTAGGAAGGAGGTGAATCCTAGTACTACTTTTGAGGGTGGAGGTGTGAGCCTCTAGTTTACCTTGTTGTTGATGCAGACATCATGTCCTTTTATTTTTGGTTGATAAAATGTGCATACGTGTACATTATTGTAAATCTTGTATCGAATTGTGTTTATAAAGCTCCATAGATAGTATGATTATTTGTTGGTTGAAGAAAATGTGCATGAGATTATATGTGGTTGTTATTATAAATATCGTAATGAGCTGTGTTATAAATCTCTAGTAAGCGGTATGTTTTTCATGTTTCAAGTAGTTGTTTATTTTAAGTACTACAATGAGTTGTGTTATAAAGCCCCATAAGCAGTGTTCTTTTGCTAGTTTATAAGTTTCGTTGAACACCGAGGATGGTGTTCCTCCAAGGGGGGTGATTTTGTAACAACCCTAGTTGATTTTGCATGTAAAAAAAATATAAGACTAAGGTCACGGGACATACTTTCCAAGCTGAATGTTAGGAAAAAACATAGTGATGGGGATCACTAGTGATTAATAAATGACTCTGGAAATTGGAAAATATAATGGCAAAGACAAAGTGGCAATAATTGACTTTGTTTATGAAATAATGGAAAGTAGGAGAAAAGGAAGATGAAAGGTAATAGATTTGCATGAGGAGGAAATTGAAGGAAAAATGAAGGAAAATGAAGAAATTAGAGGCCTCAATGATAAAAAGGCTTCTGAGGACCATTTCATGGCTTTTGTTAGTGGAAGATTTTGGTTACTGTTAGATTTTGTTAGTTTAATATTTGACACTTTCATTCTATTCTCTCTCTCATTCTCTCACACTTAGAGAAATCTTGGAGCATTGTTGGAGAATTCTAGTCTCACTTGGATTTGGAGGAAGAAGGACAAGGAAAGTAGGAGAGTGTAAGGGAACATGTGGAACAACAACTACAACTGGATTGCTTTATAGGTATCGACATTAGGGGAATTTTGAGGTCTAAAATGAGCCTCTTAAGAAAAATGTACAACCAAAATAAACTTTATAAGAACCAATATGATTCAATATGATGATGTCAACCATGGGGGACAATTCACCAATTTTGGAGTAAAAAAGTAAAAACATTAAAAAATAATAAAATAATAAAACTACTTTTTTAACTCATATTTTCAACTTATCTCCCTAAGGTTTTACTCAAATTTTGAGCGGGAGTACTCGTTGGATGCAATATTTAATTCTTCATCCAAGGAGTACCCATGTTGTGTACTTTTGATGGACCCTGCTATATGAAAAATGAGGAATACCTGAAAAAATGTTATTGCAATCACATTTTTTCATGTATTTTTCATTTTTCATGTAGCAAGGTCCATCGAAAGTATGCAACATGGGTACTCTTTGGATGAAGAATCAAATTTTATATCCAATGAGTGTTTCTACTCAAAATTTGAGTAAACCCATATGGAGATAAGTTGAAAATACAAGTTGAAAAAATAGTTTTTTCTTTTACCCTCTAAAATTTGATAATCTAATCTAATCTTATTTTATTATTATTTTAGACCTCAAAATTCCCCTAATGGTTGCATGTATGATTTCCTTGCTAGTATTGGCATGCATGGTACACACATGTGCTTTCTTGGTTATGTGTTTTCATTGGCATGGAGATGTGCCTGAATTGACAGTGGTTTTACCTAGCTTTCTCATTTTCTGAATAGCCATGGTCTTTTCGGTTTACCATTTGATTGCTTTCTAATTGGTGCTCATGTTCCTAATGGTTGTGGGTTGAGTTACTAGTTCCTAGAGCCTTGGTTGGACAAACACTCTGGAACCCCTCAAACAACTTGTGTTGAGTTATCGGTCCTAGAAGCCTTGGTTGGACAAATGCTCTAGAGCCCTTGGCGGGTTGAGTTACTAGTCCGGGAGCCTTGGTTGGAAAAATTCTCTAGATTCCTACGAGATTTGTGGGTTAAGTTATTTGTCCTGGAGTTGGGTTGGAACAATTGCTATGGAGCCCTTAACAACTTGGGTAGAGAGCAATTTGCTGATGGTTAGTGATGTTTGACAATGAGGTGGAATCACTCGTTCATGATTGAGGTGGTTTGGCCTTTGGAAGCCCTGGTTTGGTTTTGTTTTGGTTATTTCATGAGATCCCACATTTATGCTTGTAATATGCCATGGGGATGACTCACTGAAGGAAATATTTGATTCAACCTAGTCTATAGTTGGGTGGTACGTGGAAGTCCTTAACTTGGTTGATATTTTCATATGTTAATAAGAGGTATTTTTTGTTGTGATCTATAAGCATATGTATTGATTATGATCGTGATATTATGGTTGGGTTTCCATGGTTTATATGTTGGTTATTGTTGGTTTATATGTTGGTTATATGATATATATTGTTTATGGATCTTGACATGTTTGATGAATATATGAATGGTTGATGAATGCATGAACTAATTTTTTTTATTATAGCTATTATGAGAGGGCATTAAACCCTCTTGGTGATTCTCAAATAATTTTCAGACTCCTTTGATCATATATGCATTCATGACCTATAGATTACATGTCTTCCATATGTTTGATGAAATGTTTGTCATGGTTAGGCCTTGTTAGGTCAATTTCTTGATCAAGTTTTGTGTTAGAGACTTTGTCTTTGTGTTATTTATTGTTTTCAAAAGTTTCATCAAGTTCTAGGCAGTGATATGGATACTAGCCCTAAAAGGGTAGCTCAAATTTCGCAGTCGTACGCACAAAACTGGGAAAATAAGACTGTATTTGCTACCTTGCAGGCTTATGCATGCAACTCGGAGTCCAGGTCAATGGAAAAGTGATATGACTCAGGCTTTGGGCACCTGGAGTGGTGGTTTAGCTCTTGTGGGTCCTGTAGCTCCTGAGGAAGGTCATTAAGGTTTCGGTTTCAGTTTCTTGATTCCACTTCCTTAACTATACCTAGGAGGTTGAGTCATATCATAGTAACTCTTCGTCACATGTTTACCTCGATAAACTGGTGAACTTGGTTAAATGTGGGAGGATGGTGTTACATCCTACACCAAATGGTATAAGGCTTAATTGGGACCTTATACCAGGGAGATCCCCTTTATGTTGGTGGTATCCGGCGCAATCAACGCAAGCCTTTAATTATTTCACTTATTACGCAACTTATCACATTGTTTCCTTTAATGTGATCTTCCTTTGTAACTTCTACCTTTGCCCAACTATCCCACTAAGCCTTCGTGATAATTGAGGTCCATCATTTTATTAAAATTCCTAATAATCTAGATAGTATATTAGTGACAACCTCCACAAGATCCATTTCTCCTATTACAATATAATTTTTATAACAAATTAACATTTGGGTGCACATAGTGAGTATTTCTTCCTCACTAAGACCGTCAACACTCTACTTATAGAGGTTCTTAGCATTATATTCTCTTTGATCTGTGGAGTTTTCAAAAGTTTCTAGGTTCAGGAGGTGGCTTTCAGTGCATATAATGAGGAGTTCTTTTATATGCCACGAAGGCATGGGAATTTTTTATTGGTGGCACTGTGATGGCATTGAAACACATTGTTGGCATGTATGCAAATTTTTTATTTTCTAGTGAAGAGCTTGATGCAACAAAGGTAGATGCAGAAGTAGGGGTTGGAGTGAGTTGTAGAAGTAAAAGGATTAGCTTCTATTATGTGAACATTAAGATTGGGCACACTAATCTTTTTGGACTACATCTATGGTTTATCTTCGTTTTGTTGCTAATTTTATTAATCATTGTAACAATGATTTATAATGCCTTTTCAGTATCTTTATCAAAGTTTTCATAGGGTTTCTTTTAGCTCATCAATGGATGTAAGCAACGAGCTAGAAACAAGTTCTTTAAATTGTTCTGCCCTTAGAAGGTTCAAGGCTTATACTATTTGTTGACATTGAATTTGAAGTTGAACAACTGATCCTTGTTTTTCACTTAGATTCACTTATTTGAATTGCTAGTCCTCTTAGGTCAATGTTTGTACAATTTCCTTGTTGAGTATTCTGGTTGTCGTCTACTTTGTCAATAACATAATGGAGTTGCCACAATAAGTTCGGAAATATTATTTAAAATCTTTAGAGGCTCAAGAGGAGGGAATTGTGTGGATGTGATGTTGGTGGATCCATGCGCTAATTCCAAGCCTATGTAGAGGTAGCCTAACTACCCCTTTCCTCAATGTTTGGAGTAGATGAAATAGATAACTATTATCCACTATGTTTAAAGTAGATGAAATAGATAATTGTTATCAAGCGAAAACCAATAAATATTGATGATAATAATTCCAAAAATATTTAGATATCAGATTAGTATGAAAGCTACTCCAGGCCGATTTCTTAAATTAAAAAAAATCCATTAGAACCCTAATCAAATATGAGAGAGTGGACCAATAAATTTAAACCAACTGTATTCGAACAAACGTAAAGTTTACAGTAACCTATCGATAACCACATTCCACGTAACGTACACTAATTTACTGCCGAGTCACAACCCTCTGACCCTTTAATAGAAATAATGAAATTGGTACCATATTTTAAGTATGAAAGTCGTTGCTGACGTGGAAAGTAAATAGATGTTGGCAAAGGCTAACCAGCTTGTCATAGGGCATTAAATGCCCTGGTACATGCATGCTGTATAACAATATAACACACTGCCTTGGTGGCTACATAAATTGAAAATAAAAACAGTGTATTATATTGTTATATAGCCTGCATGTATTAGGGCATTTAATGCTCTATGACAGGCTGGTTAGCCCTTGCCGATAATAGATATTCCCCATTTCGAAAAAACGCTTAACGACATTGTAATTAGATACTCCCATTTGCGGAAAGGCCCATGCTCGTACATTGTAATTTATTGAAAGCAAAAGAAAATACTTTGTCAGCCACCATGCCCATACTCACCCGGAAGATTTTAAATCGATAAGATACGGACATACTTAAGGTTAAGTAAACTAGCAAACTAATTTGGCTTGGCAATTTACCAAACTTTCTTAATTTTATATAAAAAAAAATAAATGAAAATGTTTATCAATTTAACCGGTGTTGTTTATAGAGGTAAAAAAAACCAAAAAAATTTAATTAAATCAATTTTTGGATGGCAGAAAATAAATTTAACCACTTCAAAAAAATTTGACACACTTATAAATTATAAAGCTCAACAATAAAGATTTCCAAAATTTCTATTAAATTTTTTAAAAATTCCTCCAAAATTTTATTATCTGTAAACATTATTTTAATAATATTTAATAATTTTCATTTATCAAGAACATTTACAGCGCAACAGAAATCTCGCCAAATCAAATTCCAAACAAAATCAAAAGAGTGAAAGAGACTCGTATACATAATTGGGAAATATAATACAACACTCGCATATATCTTTCACTGTATGTCTTATATTATAGAAGAAACCGTATCTCATCGTTTTTGTTTTTGTTTTACTTTAAATAGTTTTTGTTTCTCATGTTGGAGAATAAGCTGACATAATACTTCAAATTTATTATTAACATCAAAATTATTTTTAACTCCACTATTTATAATGGGTTAAAATAATGGAACGAAGCTTCAAATTTGTTAAGAAAATAATAGAAATATTTGAAAAGCTTTGACAATTTTGGGAAATTTGGATTATAATTTTCAAGTTTCAAAATTTTGGATTACAAAAAAAAATTGATGGTGCTGAATCTATTTCCATCAGAAAACAAGATTCAAATACTGGAAAGACAAATTTATCTAACGCCATTTTTGAATGAGATGTCAAAAATATTTAAAATTTCAAACACCAGAAATCTTTATAACATAAATGAAAACCTGAATTAAATTTTCTCTGAGGTCATTAAGGAAGACTAATCCATTCATGTGGGTAGTAGTCTAAATAAACTGTTTTCTTTGCCCTGAAAATCATGGAAAGATAAAATTTTGTAAAATCTAACAATTATTTTTGTAAATACAATTGTTAAACTTAAAAATTTTGGATGCCCCAAATTCTTTTAATAGTGCTGAATCCATTTTCATTTAAAAACATATTAAATACTGCTACTACAAAATTTCTTGAAATTTTTTTACTTGATTCTAACCCAAAAACTTCTTGAAATTATTTTGCCCAGATTCTCACCCAAAAACTTCTCCGATACTGCAACCAAAGCGTCCTCAACAGTCTCTAGGCGTTAGGGTTATCGGCATTTCAACAACGACACTCACAGCATGAGGCTGAGGGAGATGCCCCAATTCTTGATCGTGATCCCGCCCCTCCTTTTGGGGCAACGCCGCCGCAGGCGCGCAACCATTCACACCCTTCTTTTCCCCGCTCTCGTAAGCGGCGCTCGTCCTGCACATGGGACAAACGGAGCGCTTTGAGAGCCACGCATCGGCGCAATGCACATGGAAGGCGTGGGTACATGCTGGAATCACGCGGCACCAGTCACCAATCTGGAGTGGCTCGAGGCATACCGCGCACTCGCTCTGCGGAGTCCGCTATTCTTCTTTCAGGCATTCGACTGTGGGCAAACGCTGGAGGTCAGCCTCCGAAAGGCCCTGTTGCTTGGGAACCTTGCTGTTCTCCTCAAACTGTCGCTGTCCACGCCTCTGATGCAGAGACACATAGGAGACAAGACAGAGATAGAACGCCACGAGGATGGCCATACCAGCGCAGAACAGCAACAGGGACACCACAATGGCTAAAATCATCCTCTCTCTAATCTAATTGCAGACATTATAAAAACTAATCCTCAAAACCAGACGATATTCTGTAGATCAAGAATATCCCATCTCTAAAGCAGGCATCACAGAGCAGCAAGATCTGACATGGGAGGGGAGGCAAGCAAGCCTTTAAATCATTGTTGTTTCTACAAGTCCAGACAGACAAACGATGGCAGTCATGGCAACGCTGATATTGCCTTGCTTGTGTCTACAGTGGCCACCCACCAATAATGAAAGAAAATGGTCATACGGATTGGAATTATGGCTTAAATCCATTTACCATCTTATCATTTCAAACGTCCCAACAAGAATCTTATCAATTTTTTTTTGGAGTTGTCTATAATGCGACTTTTTGGAGATTCCGGTGACGGAATCCAGCGGAAGAAATGAGGTTAAATTTTGATTTTTAGCAGTTAAAATGGTTTTTTAACTGCATATTTGGATTCAGCGCCCTGGAAAAACCCCTGGGAGCCATTGATTGTGCAGAAACTAGCTATCAAACTTGGGATTCCAATGAATTGCTACCGGATTTTGACCAGAAAAATCAGCCAGAAAGGATTTCAAAAAGGTTATAGACTACTGCTTTTTTTTTTTGCCGTATATTGGACAATTTCACACCAAAAGCAGACTTTTGATCTAAACATTGACACCATTTCAACATTTTGAGAATAAAATCTCCCGAGTGGGATAATCTTAACCTATTAAATATTATTTTATATTGTGGATTCCTTCAAAAGAGCTTGCGTGCACGGCTATGATAGTTGCTCTCAATGAATGATGTGAGATCTCAAGTTGATTTATATTGTTATCAATTTTGCCCTTTGCTAATTAAAATAAAATATCTCAACTTGCACACCATTTTGAATGCCAATGCTTCATTCCGTAAAATAAATTTCGTAATTATTTCGTAAAATAAATTTCCTAATACCAAACCTTTAAATATAATTTCAAGTAATTATTTGTTATTACCTTTGGAATTAATTATCAAAGAGCGTTTTTCTTATGATTTCAATTTTTTTTTGTAGAATTTCATATGGGGATTTTATGACTGGAGTCTCATTTAGTAGACCATTTGTCGGCAAATAGGAATGGATAGGATTGAGAAGTTTGAGGAATATAAGAAGTATAGAAAATGTGTTAAAAAGAAGGTTTATATCATAAATTTAGACTTACTAGAGGAAATTAAACTACATGAGATCATGAATATGGAAGAGTGTAACATGATTATGGTCAAAGGAGGGCATGTCTAGATTATGAGGATAGGTGAAGTTGTCAACAAAATTCTTTTGTCTTTGTGGAATTAGGGATGCCAAGCATTATTCTTGAAGAATTGGAAAGTAAATTTGATGCAAAGTGTACACATATGGAATATGTTCTTATACGGGATAGATTCACCAACTTACTTATAATTATTTAGTTAGATGATATTTTTAGAGAAATAGAAAATTGTTTAGAATTTTTTTATGAACTAGAAAACGCTTATAAGAGGTCATAAAAGGTGGTAATCACTCACATCTTGATGGGTCATTGACAATAAAATAACCCAATGGATTCTATCATGATAAAGAAACTATCTTCTCAATTATATTAGGACTTGGATTATAAAGTGATCCCCTTCAAATGTGAGCACACCACTAGTATGGTCATCTAGAAAAAGATTACATCCTTCCTCTCAAACACAATATCAAGGTTCTCAAGGAGAACAAAGAGTTTCAGTAAGTGTCACCTTTGAAGCATGATTGGTAGGAGGAAACACCAACAAATTATTTCACATTAACACTAGTAGAGAAACAACTTGAAAGTATTGAAGACTCACTATCATTGCCTAGTCAATAATATGGAATGCTTGGGTAAGCCAATTCTCCCTCTTCCCCTAATCCTTAGAAAATTATATATAATATTTGTTTTAGTTATTGGGAGGAAAACCTTCTCCTATAAGAACAAGTACTAGCATGGGATAGTCTATCTAGGATAAGCTGCTCTCAACCCCTAAATCACCTTAATAATTGGTACAGTGTACCTTAAAAACATAAAACAATAAGATAAAACTCACAAACCACAAATTAACACAAAATATAAGTGGTAAACCCATCCCAATTGGAAAGAGAAGCTAAAAATGGCCTTATGGGAAAAGAGGTTCAGCCTACTACTCATGCTTCTCCTCGCTCTCACAAGCGGCGCTGTGGCGCTATGGGGGGCAAGAGGGAACGCTATGAGAGCCACGCATCCGCGTAGAGTAAATGGAAGGTATTGCTGCATAATGCAATCACGCGGAACCTGTCACCGAGCAGTAATGGCTCGAGGCATACCGCGTACTAGCCCTACCCGCCTCCGCCTTCCCACACTGCAGTCGGCTCTTCCCCTTCTTTCTGGTTACTACGGTCGGCAGTCATTGGAGGTCAGACTCCGAAATGCCCCGCCGTTGGGAAAGCTTGCCGTTCATATAATAACCAAACATATCTACAACAACTTTCCTGTATTGAACGAGCCTCTGATGTTATTTCAACGGCTGCGATGCACGCTCACAATATCGTGAAGGTTAAGAAGATCCCGTCTCCAAAGGTGGCGTGACAGAGCAAGATGATCTGACATGGAAAGGAAGGCCAACGATGGATGCCATGCCATCGCTGTCACAGGCTTGCTTGTGTCAGAAGTCACGACCACACGCACCAGAAAGCATAAGACGTTGAAAAACATTGAGGCGTGATAATGTGGTTTGGAACGCGGAAGTGACGGATTATAATATCGCAACCTTTGCAATCTAGATGATTTTTAAACATATTCTATCCATCACCTCGAGTTTGTGGATAAGGTCACTTTGAAGATATGAAATAGATTGATTATAATATCAAAGGTCACACCGAGGCCCATCCCGCAGAAGCTAACCTGGGGCCTCTCCTATACAACACCTTTTGGGCATAAAGGTTTTGGACATAAAAGTTTTTGCTGATCTGGTAGATTGGGTGTTATGTTGGAGATATGCAAATGGTACATGTATGTCATTAATACATTCCTCGAGCATCAAGCAAACATTTTCTACTTACTCGAGCATTTCCAGTGTTATAAGAGAGACTTAGACTAGCACCTCTATCACATTAAACAACAATTTGGTATCCTCTTTCGGTAAGAAACACCTCTATCAACAATAATGAGGACTGTGAAAACCATATACTCTGATAGTTTTGCAACTCTTATGCTATGTTTTGATTTATTTTACATTCTAATTTCACAGTTTATTTTAATGACCAATCTAACCCATTTTTCAGCATATGTCTAATCTTTTTAGCCTTTTTTTTAACATTATACTATCTTATGCTTTTATGATAAGAGTACACTTTTGGCTTGTTAGGATATTCCGACACATAGGAAATAGTTAAGTTCAACTTGGTCTAGTATAGAGTTAGGTATAGAGTTAGGTAAAGTGTGTTTCTTTACCGTTGTACATTTTGTAACTTACAATCCGACGGTCACGATATGTAGTGATCCGACGGTTCATTCTCTCCTCGGTATTACCGACACTTGATCCGTGGCTTGACACCCGATTGGTCCATGAATTCTATTTAAAGCGCATGGAGGGTCATTTGTAGGTTAACCGTGCATGAGAGAAGCTTATGTAAATTTTCATTCTTTTATTAATAAATTGCCTGTAGTAGCCACGTTGGCGCAGGCCGTGGACTGTTTCCCTCTCTGAGGGTTTTAACCACGTCAAAATACTGGTGTATTGATCTGTGATCTGTTTGTGAGCGGTGTCCTTTTGGTGTTCTGTCTGAGGAACTTACCCTGTAAAATTCCTACATGGTATCAGAGCTATTTGAGGGCCGCGTCCGTTAGTGATCCAAATCTGAAGCCGGTAGAACTGCATGCGGCTGTCGTTTCC
>APFE030591685.1:161420-207732 GCA_000404065.3 Pinus taeda | reverse complement strand
ATGCACTTCATCAGAAAGCTCATTCATGACCATGTTCTTGAAGTGCAATATTGTTCAACAGATGATCAGGTTGCAGACATCTTCACAAAGGCTCTCACAGAGGCGAAGTTCACTAAACTTCGATATATGCTTGGAGTTCAGGAAGTTGTCACTAAGGGGGGATAGGCTCTAGTGCCTCCTTCCTTCTCCTATTGTGTCATATTTGTAAATCCTTCAATCCTATCCCAAGTTGTTCTTAAGGGGGGATGTTAGGAAATTCCGACACATAGGAAATAGTTAAGTTCAACTTGGTCTAGTATAGAGTTAGGTATAGAGTTAGGTAAAGTGTGTTTCTTTACCGTTGTACATTTGGTCTAATCTTTCTAATAAAACACTAACCTAAAATAATATGTAGCATATCCTTATATACTTTTCTTTAAAAAACACTATCATATTTATCCAAAAAAAATATAATACTTCTTACCCACTTTTATTTGTATAGCAATGATAAAGACCTCTATTAACAATGTCATTATTACTAGCACAAACACATTAATAAATGTGATTGATATGTGTCAAAGGTTCCATTTTCTATCATTTATATGCCAATCACCTTTTGAAAATAAGACTAATTAACATAATTTTATTATTATTAATTATATATAATATTAATATTGATATTATGTATATTAAGAATATTAATATCATTTATAATATTAATATAAGATAAATATTAATAACATAAAGTAATTAAAAACCTAAAACCTAATTTTAATCTAATTTACAAACCATAACTATATTAATGTTTTGTAAGTCTTTAAATATGTCAAACAATGCCTTTAAGTAACTAATTTTTTTATAAATCTGAGTTAGATTAAAAAAAACAAAATCAAGAGAGAAATAGGTGTTCTTCTCCAGCTAGTTTCAAACTAATATACTTTTAGAAATGATGATCAACGTTAAACTAGAAATCATAACAATACCTCAAAGTTAAAAAAATATTTATAAACTTGAGTTAGATTAAAAAAAACAAAATCAATTGAGAAATATGTGCGCTTCTCCAACTAGTTTCAAACTAATATATTCTTAGAAATGATGAGAAACATTAAACTAGAAATCATAGTCGTAATTATGCAAAGTGGGGGTGGTGTGGAAATGCACCCAATCGCCACTCCAAATGACGCAGATTTGAACTGCGAAAGCAACTTTTGATACCTAATTTTTAACAAATTATAATGCCAGCCATATTTCAAGAATGATTTTTTAATAAATTAAAGATAAGATCATATCAAAGAAATTAAAGAATGATTCACATACTTCTTATATTATTCGTTGGATGTTGTATTAGACAAAGAATACTCATAGGTTATCAAATCATAGTCATTCATAATTTAAGATTTTGAAATCCTCAAGCCCAATTCCAATATAGACCATGTCTTCGGCGTAAAAATGATGAAAGGAAGTGTGGGAGGAAAGAGTATGCATTTTTCTTTCTTCCGGAAAAATGAAAACAGAAAAACATTTCATTTTAGAATGTGAGGCCTTTAAAGACAACAGGGGAAGTTATGCAAATATGCTAGCAACTAGCTCTTGGATAATCTATTTAGCATTTCATTTTAGAATGTAAGGCCTTCAAAGACATCAGGGAAAGTTATGAAGATATGCTAACAACTAGCTCTTGGGATAATCTATTTAGAGAGGGGTTTGTCGAGAAGCTTTGAGCATTTATTTTGAAGCTTCACAGAAAAAAGGTCGAATATATCAAGCAGATGAAGAAGCAATCTGTCCCATAGGCTATCTTTAGCCTCGTGGACATTAAAATAGTTTCTTCTTCTTCTTCAAAAGATAGTAACTACGAAATATAGTTACATATATGAAGTTCTATTAAGAAACATTGGCCCCTCATTGTCTCAAAATACTTTGAAAATTTGGCTGAGAGAAGTCATGTACGAACATAAAAACATATCAAAATAGTAACAAAAAGGCAATACAAACAACAAAACTACCATGCAAAAACTCGAACCATAAAGTGCCCTGCATCATATATTGCGATCCGAGAGATGGAACCTACATATAATCACTCCAAGAAATTATACGCCCAGGGGAAGAGGCATACAAAACCTACATCAAAAGGGAAAAGCCCCTGAGCTAACGATAGAGCCCTTGGCCAAAAAGTCATAACATATATGCCCTTCCCTGACAGAGGCTCCACGATTAGAAAGATGGTCTGCCAAGTCATTATGCTCCCTAAAAATATATGGTAGAAGCAGATGGAAGAAAAAGAGGCCATCATGGACCCAATTTTCTCCATCCAATGAAGAAGAGGTGAAACTTCAAGCGAGGAATGGCCCTTGACCCAATCAATGGCCACCTTCGAGTCACTTGCAATCAAGATATGCTCTACAGCGAGCCATGAAGCACATCAAATTAACCCCCATATGGCCAACACCTTTGCTCTAACATGTGTGCCATATCCCCTTGATCATTAGAAGTAATAGGCCAGAGAAGGACTCAATCTGATTATGGCTCTACACCCGCACTCTCCACTCATAGAGGCGCATCGAAAAAGTTGACTAGGAAGAAATTCTCTAGGTTCTTATATGACCATCTACGGATATCACTGATAGGTCTCCAAGGGCCAATTTCCAAAAAGTATGCCGCAACATTAAGAGCTATGCATATCAAGTTTGGAGATTTATTCTCTAAAATGCATAAATTCCTACATCGCCACATACCCTAAAAAATGTATAATGAGTGTGCCATGAATGCTCGATGGTGGAATCACCAGTGATGGAGGCATGAAACGATGGAAGATATATCCACCAGAGAATTGATGATTAGTATATTAGAGACCTATTCCCAGGTTAATATCAAAAAAGGGAAACTGAGAAATAGATGAGGCACCTCCTCAATCGACGATTGACACAGTGGACAAAGCCCCAAACCATTGAATCCTCTCTTAGCTAAATTATCCCAGGTGAGGATTCGATTGTGAAACACAAGGCAAATGAAACATTTTAATTTTACTAGAACCTCCCACCTCCACATACAGGCCAACCATTTAGTACCGAGATCCTATCAATTTTTTGTAGTAATCAATGAATAAATTGCCCTAGCAGAGATGAATCCTCCATTGGAGTAGCCTCCCCAGGTTAGTCTATCATCCTTCTCTGTGAAGACTATCCCTACATGGTTTAAATTAGAATGGTAGGAATCCCATTCAAAAGCGAGGTTTGGTGGGATATCCAACTTAGCAACCTGTGACCAACTGGAGGAGAAAAAACTAGTGTTCTATGGGATACCTATATGAGCAAGCGAGAAAAGTCCACGATCATGCAGGAATGGAATAATGGGAAGAGATAAGATATGTACTCCCTCCAATTTGATGATGGCATCTAATCCAACTAATATTTTGCTACCGCAACCAACCATCCATCTGAGATTACCACACAACCATGGCTTATATGTCATCAGACTATGCCATATAAATGAGGCACCCTTTTTCTCCGACGCCCCTGCCAAGACCCACTATTCCAAATTTATGTTATTAAAGTAATTATCTCTTATGATTTCATACCAAATTCCAAGTCCCATGAAATCCCTCTGTAAATTATTAGTTACCAGAGCCATATTGAAGTACTTTGTGTTTTAATTCCCCAACCACCTTCCTCCACCAGTTTGAAAATTATAGAGAGTTTTGATTGATGGAATTTCAAATTATTTCCAGAGCCTGCCCAGAAGAATTTCGCTAGAATTGATTCAATCTTGTTAATGATTGACATTAACAAAAGAAATAGATGCATCCAATAGACTGAGATGCTTTGAAAGACAACCTTGATCATAATCATCATATCCAACAGACTGAGATATCCAATAGACTAAGATGCCTTGAAGGACAACCTTGGTCATAATCAACCTACCACCCAATGTGAGCCACTTGTTTTCCCATAAGGTCAATTTATTTTGAATTTTCTCAATAATCTAGGACCAGTCTCGCTTCTTGCAGTTGCAAGGCTTCTTCGTTGACCATAGAGGGAAAAACAAAGCAAATTCCACTTGGTCTTCACTATTTACTGCATCAGACGAGTATTGCTTTTTGAAGTAAAAGACAACTTCCTGTTGTATAGTTGCAACCTTATGGAGGTATTAGTGTTCTTATCACCTTCCTCGAATATATTTCGTGTATTAAAGATGTTTGACCCACCATGTCTTATTATGCCACAACAAGCACCAATTGCAGGAATTAACTGACTTGCTAAGTAAGAGATTATTGAAAGTCAAAGATAATACTATAAATAGTATTATGGGGCCCACACCAGAAATAGTCTCCGAGAGCCAATCAACTGAACCAAGACAAGAGTTCGGGTTCTTCAAAATCAACAAACCAAGCATCCAATCATCATAACTATATGCCTGACTATATGAAATCTAAATTAAACGATCTTTGAATGTCGTCGACCTGTCTTTGAGGCTGGAGTCCTGTTGTCGTAACACGGGTAGGAGACACGAAAACAAGTATTTGGTTTGGGGACACGTAGGATACGTTGCACTTGGCATATCAAACATGTTTGTTTTACGAGCATGTGACACAATGTATCTGACGTCTGGACACCGTCTCGTGATACATTGAACACTCGTGGCATGAAAAAATGTCTCACGAGTTTTTTGCTTTTTAAATGAATTTGGTGTTGTAATTATTAGTGGTATTGTGAGTTTGAGTTATAATATATTTTTGAGTAAATAAATAAATTTAATTTATTTAAAATTTTTATAATGTAATTTAAATTTATGATTTCAAAAAATATTTTGAAACAACCAACCAATATATTTTTGACAATATTTTATTTGATTGATACATCTACCATGTAAATATTTTCTGAGAGTTTGAAATTTCCAAAAACAATATCTGTTTAATTGTCATTAAAAAATATAATTTAATTATTAAACATATGAGTGCTGAATTGATAAAAATATAATAAAATATATTATCATTAATATTTTAAATTTAAATTAATAATATTTTTCTTTAAACAAAATTATATAATATTATAAAAAATTTATTAAAAATATATAAATATATATAATATATTATTATAAAATATAATTTATTGTAATAGTTGTAATGGGGGTGTTTAAATTTTTTCCGTGTAGCGATCCTCTTAAATGGTCATCTACCACGCCAATGGCTTCTAAATTTTGGATTAAAAATGATGATAAAACTAGGTGAAGGAGAGAGAAGAATGGACATGGTAATGATGAACATTATGCAAAAGGATTTAGAGCAATGCCATGCTATGCAATTCTTATGTATCTAATTTTACTTTTTAATCTATTTTATATTAAGTATTATTTTTATTTAAAAAATTATATTTTTATATATGGAATATTATTTATTAATACATGGTGATTTTGACACTGAAAATTCAGTTTTCGTTCTAAATTTCCACGTGTTTGGAATTTTATATATTTATGGAGTAAGTTATTATTTACATGATTACAATATTATTTTTTTAATAGTTTGAATATAGTTTTAATCTAGTGACAGTAGAAGGTTAATCTAATGGAGCAATGCAATGGTATGTCCATCAAAAGGTTAATTGTAATGACCCCAGACTATGTAAATGTGAAAATTTACTGTGGTAAAAGACAGTAAGACAGTTGTTGTTTATGTTTTAAAAACAAAACTGTGCCAAACTATTTTATTAAAGTAATTTAAATATTTTCTTGAAATGCTGGCAGCCTCTAGGAGGTGGATTTAAAAGAAAGAGATCAGTTATAATAACTGATGGAAACTACCCTCCCAAAAACAGGAAAAGTCTTGGCTGTAGGGGCGAAGCTCGGTGCTGTGTGGACAGACAGAGGAGACCTTTTCCACGAAGAGGAAAAAGGAAAAAGAAAAGAGAAAACTGGTTAAGTCTGGTTAGGACCAGATAACCAGGCACAAAGTGTACAAATCTTGTTGAGGGCTTGAGGCCTGCAAGATGGCTCGGGGGGAGAACTCCGTCTGAGAGATGGATCTCATGGATGGGTGGAAGAGCAGAAACAAAGTACAGCTGACTTGCTTGAGAACCTATTCCTGACTCGGGTGAAACAGGTACGGTTTCAAGTTGCAGAGTCCCTGATTGAATATAAATATACAGTGAAATTTACAGTAGGTAAATAAGGATTATGTTTCATTCTCCTAGATATTGTCATTTATATACGGAACTGTTACACTGTCTATGTTTCCAGGGCAACAAATGCATTGCGTATTCTATGAATGTACTCTGTGTATTTAATAGTTCTCGGAACAGTGAATGGTAGTTTGTTTTATTACCATTTTTTTTTTTTGGCTTGTCTTAACGATGGCAGGTTCATGGATTTACTCCGGTTATGTTTACTGTTTCGAGGCATCCGTCTGGCATTTGCTATGCAATTCTCGTCATGCTAACCTCATACCGGATGCCCTCGGTTAGATAGGATAACTATCATGCATCTTCTTTTCTTTATGAAGTGTCGTAATGTATATATGTAAAGAGGTTTCAATTTCCCTTACGGTCCTCTAACGCACTAATTTCTTTACTTAATGTATCATCGAACATTTGCAGTTTAATGATACTGATGTACTGGAATGAAATGTGATTCTTGCTCTATGTTTACAAAGTTTACAAGATAAATTCCCTTGTCTGGAATAAATTATTGTTTCTGTACATTTCAACAATCATTATTATGATAGCTATGAGTTTATTTTCTTTTTTTGTCGACGAGTTAAAACTGACCACAGTCGGCGCTCTTTGCTCAGACTCAGAGTGTTCCAAACTCGTTCTGTCGACACATTAAAATAACTGCTTGTTTATATTCAAGAGCTCTGCACTATTTATTCCATTATTCGCTATTCCGATATTATCACAGCGCCTCCGTCTCTCTGACGAGGTTGTTTCATGATGATTACTATTTAATAGCTGGTTTTTCTGGTCACTTCCCTTCTTATTCTATAACTAGTCTTTAAATTTAACTACACCTATTGTAGCTTTATTTACCACACGGCTAGTCTTAGGTTATGCCTCTCGAGTTATAATCTGCCTTTTCACTTAAAACTACACCTGTGCAGTCGTTTAAGCAATATAACAGTGTTTAGGGAATGAATATGCCATGATTTGTACAACTAGCTGGTCTAATGTCTTGTCATCGTTATAACTTGTATACGAATGTTATGCTATATGGTTTTATGCTGTCACATGGGTTTACACAGGCATTGACTATGGTGGCTCCCAACCGTTAGTCTACCCTAATATGCAGTAGTATTAATGCGGTGCGGGGTTTGTTGGTCCGGCCGCAGTCTATGCAGGTGCCAACTCACCCGTCGCCTTAATATCTTCGATCCACACCATGGCAGGTGGCATGGCTTGTCCCTTCGGCCATGTGGCACCTCGGTCACAGCTTTCTCGGCGTTCCCGCTTTTCTTTCTCGCCTTACATGGACGGTCACGATGGCTCTCTTGGATCGGAGGGTTGGAATGTTTCCAAGGGTTTAAGTCATCACATAAAACTCATTTGGGCCGGCTCAGGGTTTATTTGTTCCTTGGCTCTCCCGGCTTCGCTTCTGTGTTTGTTCTCTGATTCAATACCACCGGCGTTTTGTTTGTAACCTGCCTCTCCTTCGAAGGCCGTGAGGTGCACATCAATACACCCCTACACGTATTGGGCCTTAATCTCTGGAATTTACAGTAAGCATTACAGTTTGGTTAAATGTTATGAATCTTATGAACTTGTTCTATTTTGTTGACAGGGCGTGCAGCTGGGTTATTCAACCCCCTCAGCCGGTGCCATGGTGGCTAAGCTCGAAGGTTTAACCCTTATCGGCGGCCACGGTAAGTCCTCACCTCTTAAAATGCCTTGCTCTGCATACGGGAGCTCAGAGTTCATGAGTTTGAGCGGATTATATTATGGTTTGGTGCAGACCGCTGTTTGAACGAGGGTTTCCTTGCTTCGATGTCAAGGTATTTCTCCACAGAGAACCCTCACGGTTGCATGCAGTTCTTCTTGTTGTCTAGTTGAGTTCTGTGATCTGCCCTGTTAAGTTTCCTCCACGGTGGAGTTTTTTTTTTTTTTTTTGAGTGCTACAGCATGCACTTACGGTTTCATTTTGTTTATAATACTACCCTTGCAGCATGCTTGGGCTTTGGTTTGGTATTTCTGATATAAATTATAAGACATTGGGTCTGGCCGTAACGCCCAGACCTGGACTATCGGATTCATGTTCTGATTTGAGGTTTTCTGTATTAATGTATGCACAGTATTACCCCTGCACGATTTCACCACCTGGGTGTTATGTTTTGTCATTTATATACGGAACTGTTACACTGTCTATGTTTCCAGGGCAACAAATGCTTTGTGTATTCTATGAATGTACTCTGTGTATTTAACAGTTCTCAAAACAGTGAATGGTAGTTTGTTTTATTACCACTTTTTTTTTTTGCTCGTCTTAATGATAGCAGGTTCATGGATTTGCTCTGATTATGTTTACTGTTTCGAGGCATCTGTCTGGCATTTGCTATGCAATTCTCGTCATGCTAACCTCATACCGGATGCCCTCGGTTAGATAGGATAACCATATCATGCATCTTCTTTTCTTTATGAAGTGCCGTAATGTATATATGTAAAGAGGTTTCAATTTCCCTTACGGTTCTCTAACGCACTAATTTCTTTACTTAATGTATCATCGAACATTTGCAGTTTAATGATATTGATGTACTGGAATGAAATGTGATTCTCGCTCTATGTTTACACAGTTTACAAGATAAATTTCCTTGTCTGGAATAACTTATTTGTTTTTGTACATTTCAACAATCATTATTATGATAGTTGTGAGTTTATTTTCTTTTTTTTTTGTCGACGAGTTAAAACAGACCACAGGAGCCAAGAGACGGGTCTTGGCCAAGATAAATAACTGCTCTCTAACTATAGCGGGGCAGCCAATAGTGGCAGACTTAAACATACTACCTTTGGGTTCATATGACATCCTGATCGGGATGGATTGGCTGGAAAGACACTGGTCCTTAGTGAACTGCAAGACAAAAACCATTTACTATAAGGATGACCGTGGAGAACAGTAGGAATTACAAGGAATCAAGCATCCCGTACAGATTCGACCCATTACAGCAACTCAGCTAGCTAAATGCATCAGAAAGAAGTGTCAAATTTACGCTATTCAGGTGGGTTACGCAAATCAGAAAGAAAAAACTACTACGCTGGGTAACATTCCGGTGGTACAAGAATTTACAGATGTTTTTCCCGAGGAAGTACCAGGATTACCACCTAAAAGGGATGTGGACTTCACCATTGAACTAATTCCGGGGGCAGCACCCGTGTCACGGGCACCATACCGTATGAGTGTACCAGAACTAACAGAATTAAAAATGCAACTGCAGGAGCTGTTAGATAAAAATTACATCCGTCCCAGTGTATCACCCTGGGGAGCCCCAGTGTTATATGTCAAAAAGAAAGATGGAACCTTTTGGATGTGCATTGATTATCGTCAGCTGAATAAGCTCACGATTAAAAATAAATATCCTTTGCCTAGGATAGACGAACTTTTTGATCAAGTGAAGGGGACAACGGTATTCTCTAAGATCGATCTGTGATCTGGTTATCATCAGATCAGAATTAAATAAGAGGATATCGCTAAGACAACATTCATGAACGCAGTATGGGCATTATGAGTTCGTGGTGTTACCTTTTGGTCTGACCAATGCACCTGCTACCTTCATGTGTTTGATGAATAGCGTGTTTCACAGGTTCTTAGATAAATTTGTGTTGATATTCATAGACGACATTCTGATTTACTCCCGATCAAGAAAGGAGCATGAGGAACACCTTAGGTTGGTGCTGCAAACTTTGCGAGAACATCAATTATATGCAAAGTTTAGTAAATGTGATTTCTTCAAGGAGGAGATACAATACTTAGGCCATGTAATCACAAAGGAAGGAATTGCAGTAGACCCTGAAAAAATCAGAACTATAATGGAATGGCCCATACCAAAGGACGTGACGGATATTAGGTCCTTTACGGGGCTAGCGGGTTATTATAGAAGATTTGTGGAAGGCTTTTCAAGGGTAGCATACCCTATCACGTCCTTACAAAAGAAGGGAAAGGTATTTAAGTGGACCTCAGAATGTCAGAAGAGCTTTGAACAACTCAAGCACTTACTCACCACCGCGCCCATTTTGAGTATAGTTGATCCTAATAAGGATTACGTGGTCTGTACTGACACAAGTAAAGAAGGTGTGGGAGGAGTGGTGATGCAAGAAGGAAGAGTGATTGCATACGAATCAAGGAAGCTAAAGGAACATGAGCAGAAATATTCTGCTTACGACTTGGAGCTAGCAGCTGTTATTCATGCACTAAAAATGTGGCGACACTACCTTCTGGGAAGAAAATTTCTATTGTTAACAGACCACCACAGCTTAACAAACTATTTCAGCCAACCCGCCTTAAATACGAGGCAAGCTTGTTGGGCTGACTTCTTAAGCAGGTTTGATTTTGAAATTAAGCATTTAAAGGGGAAGGAAAACCGTGTAGCTGATGCATTGAGTCGAAAGGTACAATGCGTGTGCAAGATTTCGGTTAGTAAATGGCAGAGTACCCTACTTGAAAGGATAAAAACAGCAGCTAATCAAGATGCTGTTTACCAGCAAATTAAATAGCAAGTACATCAACTTTCTGGTAAGGAGATACAACAGGGGTATGAGCTAGATGATGTCGGAATGTTGTATTTTAATAAAAAGTTGTATGTACCCAATGAAGATAGTCTTAAAAAGTTGATTCTAGATGAATTTCATATCAGCCATTACACCGGGCACCCAGGGTACCAGAAAATGGTTACCGCACTTCGAAAAGAATATTACTGACCAAAAATGAAGAAGGAGGTAGCTGAGTATCTAGCGCGATGTCTAGAATGTCAACAGATTAAGGCGGAGCATTTGCATCCAACAGGGCTGCTACAACCCTTACCCATTCCGGAATGGAAATGGGAGACTATCTCCATGGATTTTATAACCGGATTGCCTCGAACGAAGAAAAATAATGATTCTATTATGGTGGTAGTGGATAAGTTAAGTAAGGCAGCACACTTCATACCTGTGTAATCCACGTATAAGGTCATGCAAATTGCTCATATTTTTATGCAAAATGTGTTCAAATTGCATGGACTTTCGAAGGTAATAATATCTGATCGTGATGTTAAGTTCACATCAACCTTTTGGAGGACATTGTTTGCTGAATTGGGAACACAACTGAACTTTAGCACAGCTTATCATCCCCAGACCGATGGCCAAATGGAACGAGTGAATTAGGTAGTGGAGGACATGTTGAGAGCATGTGTTATGATGAAACCAACTCAATGGGAGGAATACCTCCACCTGGTCGAATTCGCTTATAACAATGGATATCATTCCTCAACACAATTGAGTCCTTTTGAGGTCCTGTAGGGGCGGAAGTGCTGCACACCCTCCAGTTGGGGTGGACCTGAGGACGGGTCATGAATTGGTCCTGAAATGCTCAAGGAAATGGAAGACACGGTAAAAAAAGTGCGTACCAACTTAAAAGCGGCTCAGGACAGACAGAAAAGTTTTGCTGATCGAAAGAGAAGGTTCAAAGAATTCCAAGTTGGGGACCATGTGTTTGTAAGAATTCAACTCAGAAGGAGTACCTTGGAGTTTAGCGGATGTGCCGAACTAGCACCTCGCTATTTTGGACCCTTTCAAATCTTGGCAAGAGTGGGGCCAGTAGCTTATCAACTCGCCCTACCAAGCCATATTAATATCCACAATGTTTTTCACGTTTCCGTATTAAAACAATACGTTTACAATCCTAAACATGTGATTCAATGGCAGAATGTTTGGGTCGAGCCGGAAGGCGAGGTTCTGGTTGAACCACTGACCATTCTCGACCGGAGAGAAGTGTGACTGCGGAAACGGGTTATTTTCCAAGCTAAGGTGCAGTGGCAACATTATGGGCCTGAAGAGGCCACTTGGGAGGATGAGGAACTCCTTAAAGAAGCTTACCCGAATTTGTTTAAGGGAGACAGACATCGGGACGATGTCCAATCATAGGAGGGGGAGATGTAATGACCCCAGACTATGTAAATGTGAAAATTTACTGTGGTAAAAGACAGTAAGACAGTTGTTGTTTATGTTTTAAAAACAAAACTGTGACAAACTATTTTATTAAAGTAATTCAAATATTCTCTTGAAATGCTGGCAGCCTCTAGGAGGTGGATTTAAAAGAAAGAGATCAGTTATAATAACTGATGGAAACTACTCTCCCAAAAACAGGAAAAGTCCTGGCTGTAGGGGGGAAGCTCGGTGCTGTGTGGACAGACAGAGGAGACCTTTTCCAAGAAGAGGAAAAAGGAAAAAGAAAAGAGAAAACTGGTTAAGTCTGGTTAGGACCAGATAACCAGGCACAAAGTGCACAAATCTTGTTGAGGGCTTGAGGCTTGCAAGATGGCTCGGGGGAAGAATTCCATTTGAGAGATGGATCTCATGGCTGGGTGGAAGAGCAGAAACAAAGTACAAGTGACTTGCTTGAGAACCTATTCCTGACTCGGGTGAACCAGGTACGGTTTCAAGTTGCAGAGTCCTTGATTGAATATAAATATACAGTGAAATTTATAGTAGGTAAATAAGGATTATGTTTCATTCTCCTAGATATTGTTATTATATACAGTGAATCTACAGTAGGGTTTTCATTCCCTAAACACTGTTATATTGCTTAAACGACTGCATAGGTGTAGTTTTAAGTGAAAAGGCAGATTATAACTCGAGAGGCATAACCTAACACTAGCCGTGTGGTAAATAAAGCTACAATAGGTGTAGTTAAATTTAAAGAGTAGTTATAGAATAAGAAGGGAAGTGACCAAAAAAACCGGCTATTAAATAGTAATCATCATGAAACAACCTCGTCAGAGAGACGGAGGCGCTCTGATAATATGGGAACAACGAATAATGGAATAAATAGTGCAGAGCTCTTGAATATAAACAAGCAGTTATTTTAATGTGTCGACAGAACGAGTTTGGAACACTCTGAGTCTGAGAAAAGAGCGCTGACTATGGTCAGTTTTAACTCTTCGACAAAAAAAGAAAATAAACTCACAACTATCATAATAATGATTGTTGAAATGTACAGAAACAATAAGTTATTCCAGACAAGGGAATTTATCTTGTAAACTGTGTAAACATAGAGCGAGAATCACATTTCATTCCAGTACATCAGTATCATTAAACTGCAAATGTTCGATGATACATTAAGTAAAGAAATTAGTGCGTTAGAGGACCGTAAGGGAAATTGAAACCTCTTGACATATATACATTACGACACTTCATAAAGAAAAGAAGATGCATGATATGGTTATCCTATCTAACCGAGGGCATCCGGTATGAGGTTAGCATGACGAGAATTGCATAACAAATGCCAGACGGATGCCTCGAAACAGTAAACATAACCGGAGCAAATCCATGAACCTGTTATCGTTAAGACGAGCAAAAAAAACAGTGGTAATAAAACAAACCACCATTCACTGTTCTGAGAACTGTTAAATACACAGAGTACATTCATAGAATACGCAAAGCATTTGTTTCCCTGGAAACATAGACAGTGTAACAATTCCGTATATAAATGACAAAACATAACACCCAGGTGGTGAAATCGTGCAGGGGTAATACTGTGCATACATTAATACAGAAAACCTCAAATCAGAACATGAATCCGATAGTCCAGGTCTGGGCGTTACGGCCAGACCCAATGTCTTATAATTTATATCAGGAATACCAAACCAAAGCCCAAGCATGCCGCAAGGGTAGTATTATAAACAAAATGAAACCGTAAGTGCATGCTGTAGCACTCAGAAAAAAACTCCGCCGTGGAGGAAACTTAACAGGGCGGGTCACAGATCTCAACCAGACAACAAGAAGAACTGCATGCAACCGTGAGGGTTCTCTGTGGAGAAATACCTCGGCATCGAAGCAAGGAAAACCTCGTTCGAACAGCGGCCTGCACCAAACCATAATATAATCCGCTCAAAATCATGAACTCCGAGCTCCCGTATGCAGAGCAAGGCATTTTAAGAGTTGAGGACTTACCGTGGCCGCCGATAAGGGTTAAACCTTCGAGCTTAGCCACCATGGCACCGGCTGAGGGGGTTGAATAATCCAGCTGCACGCCCTGTCAACAAAATAGAACAAGTTCATAAGATTCATAACATTTAACCGAACTGTAACGCTTACTGTAAATTCCAGAGATTAAGGCCCAATACCTGTAGGGGCGTATTGATGTGCACCTCACGGCCTTCGAAGGAGATGCAGGTTACAAACAAAACGCCGGTGGTATCGAACCAGAGATCAAACACAGAAGCGGAGCCGGGAGAGCCAAGGAACAAATAAACCCTGAGCCGGCCCAAATGAGTTTTATGTGATGACTTAAACCCTTGGAAACATTCCAACCCTCCGATCCAAGAGAGAAATCGTGACCGTCCATGTAAGGCGGGAAAGCAAAGCGGGAACGCCGAGAAAGCTGTGACCGAGGTGTCACATGGCCGAAGGGACAAGCCATGCCACCTGCCGTGGTGTGGATCGAAGATATTAAGGCGACGGGTGAGTTGGCACCTGCATAGACTGCGGCCGGACCAACAAACCCCGCGCCGCATTAATACTACTGCATATTAGGGTAGACTAACGGCTGGGAGCCACCATAGTCAATGCCTGTCTAAACCCATGTGACAGCATAAAACCATATAGCATAACATTCGTATACAAGTTATAATGATGACAAGACATTAGACCAGCTAGCTGTACAAATCATGGCATAAAATATGTGCATAAAATATGTTTCTATATGTTATGTAGTCACTCATGTGGTCATGTGTAATGCATAAATCATATTGTATAGTAGATTCTTTATATGGTTAAACATTAATTTTTTTTTTTATATTGACAAAGGGGTGAGACATTAATCCAGTGGAGCAATGCAATGGAAGCTCAAACTATTGACTCTCTGTAAGTTTCATATCTTTCGGTCATAATGAAAGATGATTGGAGAAATTGAGTGGCATAAGTTTTTCTAGTAGTTACATTTATTGCAGTAAACATGAGTTTAATCACTAGTGGAGCAATGCAGTGGGATGCCCAAACTATTGACTCTATGTAAGTTTTATATCTTTTGGTCATTGACGATTGGAGAAATTGAGTGGCATAAGTTTTTCTAGTAATTATCTTTACTGCAGTAAACAAGAGTTTAATCACAGTATTTACATTTACCACAGTAAACATGAGCTTAATGACAGTAAAATTTATGAAGGATAACAACTATTGACACTTTGTAAGTTTCATATCTTTCAGTCATAATGAAAGACGATTGGAGAAATTGATTGGCATAAGTTTTTCTAGTAATTACATTTACTGCACTAAACAAGAGTTTAATCACGGTATTTGCATTTACCACAGTGAACATGAGTTTAATGACAGTAAAATTTATGAAGTAAACATGAGTTTAATGACAATAAAATTTATGAAGGATAACAAGATACATTTACTGCAAACGGGAGATGTCTAAAGGATACAAGTTTTTTACAGAAAGATTTCTAAAGAATACATTTTTTTTATTTTTATTTTATTTTTAATTTTTTTTCTGAAGATTACAATTTTTTTACTAAAAAAGGATAAAAAGTTTGAATGATACAAGTTTTTTACAGAAAATTTTACTGAAATTTTTTACTGAAGTATTTGTGAAGGATACTTAAAATGAAGTACATTTTTTTATGAAGAATACAATTTTTTTTACTGAAAAGGATAAAAAGTTTGAATGATACAAGTTTTTTACAGAAAGATTTCTGAAGAATACAAAAAAATTTACGGAAATTTTTTACTAAAGTATTTGTGAAGGATACTTAAAATGAAGTATATATATTTTGGTGGCATGACTAGGATACTTAAAATGAATTTTGGTGACATGACTAAAACTTTTAATTAAAGAGTGGTCAATTATATATTTTCTGGTGGCTAAAATTTTAATTAAAGAAGAGTGGTCAATTTTTGAAGGCTAATAAGAATTGAACCTAGCTCTTTGCTAGGCTATTTTTGTAACTTACCACTAAACCACAAAGCCAACTTTATTAAAACAAGAGGAGAAACAAATTTATATTTTTTCAGAAGTATTGCATATACTTGAATTTGCAAGGATTTGAAGAATACTTGGCTACATAACAATTATTGTTTCAATAGTTTCCATAGTTGGAGTTGTTCTTAATGGAAAATAAAATAGAGTGGTTTAGAGAGCTTAAAAGTGCCCTTGTTTTTAACGATTTGTGGGAAGTTAAGGCAAGAAGGATAGTGATGGAAAAGAAAGTGCACCAGAGCCACCCGATAATGAGAAGCAACATGCAATTTGGGAGACAAAAGACAACAAGGCATATGCATTAATAACTGCATCGGTGACAAAAGAGGTAAGAAGATATATCGTTTCTTTTGGTACTGCATTCGAAGCACTAAAGAAATTGAAAGAATTGATGATTCACACTCAGAACTCAAAATTATTATGTTATCGTTAAAGTTGTTTAATTTGGAGATCAAGGATAATGATCCTTTGAAGAGTGCCCTTGAAATAAAAGCCATTTTTCATGATATTGAAGCCACTGGAACTAAAGTAGATTTACAACTTACAACTTTTATAAAAGTCTTTCATCATGTTTATTCAAATTATTTGAAATCTCTCCAAGTTAGTGGGCAGCTAAAAGACATTGCATTTGAGAAACTAGTAAAGAAAATAGCTGAGAGAGAAAAAGTCTTTGGGAAGAAAGAGGCTCCACCTAACTCTAAAGTAGAAACTTTGTGCCTTGCACAAAACAATCAGAAGTCTCATGTTGAAACTTCTAGAGGTGATAAAAGTAGTAGAGGTCATGCTAGGAGAAATTATAGAGGCAAGGGGGGAAAAAATAATCAGGGAGACAAACAACAAAATGATAGACAAGAAAGGAATGTTAATGATATACCAACTATCAAATGTTTTAGATGTGGTAAAATTGGTCATACTACTAACTGTAAAATACCTTGGGAGAAAGTCATTGAAAGGAGAGAACAACTAAATGAAAAGAAAGATCAACCTCCACCAGATAAGGGAAAATCATCAGAGTTTGCACATTACATTGTTTCTCACTATAATTTTAATATCAATGATGTTTTCAACACTGCATTTTCTTCATGGCGAGATATTTGGATTTTGGATTCAGGAGCCACTTGTCACATGACATTTAGGCGAGAATTTTTTGAAACTTTCAGTGACGATATTGATGGTGTTATTTACTTTGCTGACAAGTCTCAAATTAAACCATCTGGAATTGGGTCTATTCATTTGAAGATACTGAATTTCCATATTATGTTCTACAGGATGTACTTTATATTCGACAATTTCAGTGAAATTTGATGTCTCTTATCCATATTCGGCAGTAGGGGCATTCTATTCATATATTTGATGGCATCATCAAGATAAGAAGAGCATCTTCTCATGCAATTGTTATGACTGGTGTGGAACAAGGTACGCTTTTAAAATTAAATGGTACTTCATCTACAAATTCTTGTGAAAGTTCTGTTCTTTTGGCGTAGCAAGGTGATATCCTGTCTCCTAGCTTGTTGTGGCATGCTCGATTTGGTCACATCAATTATGGCAGCATCAAAATTGTGAAAAAGCAAGGTATTAAAGGTCTTCCTATAGTTCCAAGAAAGATTACACCTTGTGATGCTTGTATTCTAGGAAAGCATTATAAACAACCTTTTCATAGTTCTTCTTTCAAATCTACATGAAAATTAGGTCTCATACATTCAGATTTATGTGGACCTACGCATGTTGCAACTGCAAATGGAAATAAATATGTGCTGACATTTATTGATGATTACTCGAGAATGTGTTGGGTTTATTTGTTGAAGAATAAGTCACAAGTGTTTGATGTTTTTAAAAAATTTCATTTGATGATTAAAAATGAAACTCAACAGAATATAAACATTCTTAGAACTGATAATGGTGGCGAGTACACTTCTCATGCTTTTGAACAATACTTGAAGGACAACGGAATCAAACATCAGACTACCATACCTTATAATCCACAACAGAATGGTGTCACAGAATGCATGAATAGAACTTTACTTAATATGGTTAGATCTATGATGCTCTTTAAGAATGTTAAGTTGATGTTTTGGGGAGAGGCAGTGCTTTGTGCAGCTTATATTTGCAATCCTTTTCCTTCTTCTGTCACTAATAATAAATCTCCTTATGAAATGCGGTATAATCATCTTCTTGTTGTTCAACATTTTAGAGTCTTTGGTTCTCTATGCTATGCATTAATTACTAAACATCAGCGCAACAAGTTGGGTGCTAGGAGTCGCAAATGTATTTTCTTGGGATATTCTACTACTTCCAAAGCTTATAGATTGTATGATGAAGAGGATAAGAAGTTCATTCTTTCTAGAGATGTTATTTTCCTTGAATCAGATAAAAGTAATTCCATCGTTGATAAGCAACTGACTCATTTGGAGAAATTTGCATCTAAGAAGTTCTATTTTGAATCTGATAATGTTGTTCCACACACTGAAGAGGGGGTTCCCATTCTGGATGAGTCTGTGGTTCTTCCATCTTTGACTCATGATAATGTTATTGCTGAAGAAAAATTGGATGATAGTAATGTTTCTGTAGGACCAGAAATTGCTTTTGAAGAGCCTGTTCTTGAGCCTGTTTTTCAATATGAGCAACCATCACAACCACTTCACCAACCTTTACGAATATCTACACATGCTCGAAAAGTTCCAAGAAAGTATGATGATTTTGAAACAAGAATGTCTTCTAAAGGTGATTCAGGTAATGTTTCTCATGACTATGAATTCAGTCATTGTACAATTAGCGAACCTAATTGTTTTGAAGAAGCTACTAATTGTGATGAATGGAAGGATGCAATGCAAAAGGAATATGATGCACTTATTAAGAATAAAACTTGGAGCTTAGTGGATCCTCTTGCAGGTGTCAAACCCATCGGTTGCAAATGGGTGCATAAGATCAAATACAAAGCAGATGGTTCGTTTGATAAATACAAGGCAAGACTTGTAGCAAAAGGCTACACTCAGAAGGAAGGCGTTGACTACATAGACATTTGCTCCTACAACAAAATGGGGCACAATTAGATTACACCATATGGATGTTAAAACAACATTTTTGAATGGCGATTTGAAGAAGTATGTTTATATGTTTAAGCCTGAAGGTTTTGTTGTTAAAGGCAAAAAGCAAAAGGTATGCAAATTGGTTAAGGCTTTGTTTGGACTCAAACAAGCATCTCGTGCATGGTATGAAAAGTTAACTGAACACCTTCTCAAGTTGAATTATAAGTTACTTGATCTAGATGATGCAACTCTTTTTGTTAATAAAATTGGAAAGTCAGTTGTATATTTGGTTGTGTATGTAGATGATTTAATGATCATTGGAAACAATGATGACTATATAGTGTCCATTAAAAAAGAATTATTGAAATTTTTTGACATGACAAATTTGGCTTTATTATATTATTATTTAGAGATTGAAGTTGATCAGAAACCCAAATATATTTTCATTTCTCAGAAAAAGTATATTGGACAGCTATTGGACAGATTTGGGATGCCAGATTGTAATCCTGTTGCTACTCCTATGGAGCAGAGTTTGAAGCTTACTTCCACTAAAGGAAGTATGTTTGAAGATCCAACAAAGTACAGACAACTTGTTGGAAGTTTAAATTTTCTAACTACTACTGGACCTGACATAGTTTTGTAGGGATACTTTCCAGGTTCATGCATAATCCATGTGAAGGTCATTGGAATGTAGCAAAGTGAGTGCTCAAGTATTTGAAAGGCACTCAAACATATGGCATCAAATATTCCAAAGTTGTAGATTTCCATCTCACTGGCTATTCAGATTTTGATTTTGATGGAGATAAGGAGAATGGAATTTCTACTTATGGTTATTTGATGAGTCTTGGATCAGCAGCAACCATTAGTTGGAGATCACGCAAGCAATCTATTCCTGTTGATTCTACCACCGAAGTTGAATATGTTGTAGCATCTCAAGCTAAAAAAGAAATCATTCAACTTCACAAAATACTTGAAGACTTCCAAGAGAAACAAAAGGCTTCAACTCCACTACTCGTCAACAACTCTTCTACAATTCAGTTGGCCAAGAATCCAAAGTTTCATGATCGAAGCAAGCATATTAACACCAAATATCACTTGATTCAACATTATGTAGAGGCCAAATTTATTCATCAGACACATTGTCCTACTTCAGAGCAGATCACAGATATATTTACAAAGCCACTAGGACATGAAAAGTTTGAAAAGTTCAAAATGTTACTCGGCATGTCAGATGTCCCCTCAGATTAAGGGGGGATGTTAACTAATCCTTTGGGATTGTTATTGTATATTGTATAATATGTAATTAGTTTTACATCCCGCTTTTATGGTTAATAAGTTACCAAGACACAATTGTCTCGTACTTAGATTGCACATGTATAAATAAGTAATTTTATCATTAATATGACGCTCTTTCCTTGTCATCTTTCATTGTGGAGTTTATTTAGGCTTGCACAATTAATATAATTAAAATTAAATTACTAATATTATTAAAATCAATAATAATATATATATATATATATATTATGGATGGTAATTTTATTTTTCCTTTTATTTTTGGTTTGTACGTGTTTTGATATTTTTATAAATATCTTTAAATATTTATAAAATTAATATTAAAAAAAATATTTATTTAGATTTAAAATAAAAAATCAAATGCGTTAATATTTTGATATTTTGATAAATCAAGAGTTCTAATCATTTCCTCAAAACTCTTTCACATTTCATGGGGTTCAGTTTTGTTTTGAAAAGATTAAAGTTTTGTTACTAGATCAATGGCTTTGATATTTTCTTCCCAAACAAGGGAAGATGGAAGGTTTTGGTATGGAAAAATTAAAGGTTTCGGTATGTAAAAATTAAAAGAGTGGAATTTTTTTCATTTTTAATTTAATTTTTCCAAGTTTTCAATTTTTTTTTTATTGACTTGGATTTCATTTTATCGAAATTTGATAAAAATTTGTAAAATTCATTAGTATTCAAAAATATAATTGAATTAACCAGAAATAACAATAGTTATTTTTTTAATCAATAATTATTTAATTAAACTAAAAAACCCCTATATATATATATATATTAGATTTGGATAAGATTAGTTGTTAAAATGATTTGGATAAGATTAGTTGTCAAAATATTTTATACTTATTTAATTTAAGTTAAAAAAATCGCCAAAACATAAATATTTATTCATACACATATATAATTCTTAGATTTTGATAAGACTCCATGTGTGATAGTACACGGTCTTATACAACTTATTTATTGAATAATAATGAAATTATTTTATTTCAATTAATTAACCAATTTAAATTTTAGAATGTGTAAAGAATATGTGAAGAATGTGATTCTTCCCAAGAAGTTCACGATGAGGTACTATAAGAACTTAATAGTAATATGTATAGTTTTTTAACTTTACCAAGTAAATAAAAATAAGAAATAATATATATATATACACACACACACACATGTAATGATGTAAAACAACATAATACCAATATTATGTATATATATATGTGGTAGTGATATTATACATTGTTTAGTATACATGTTTATAATATCAATTTATCATTCGCTAATCATTTCGTGTAATGATTGTGGTCTATACATTAATTTTTTGAATTTATTAACCGAGCTCTAAACCTTGCATGGATTTTCGATTAAGGTGATTTATTAAGGGTCAAATGGTTGTATCTAACTGTCTGCTTCTCGATTCTTCCAACCCTCAACAGCTAACACCTGGCATGAAGTGGATTGTCGATTTTGTAGCTTGCCATCCAACGGTGTGAGAAATTATTGCAAGGTTAGGGTAACTGACGCCTTTTGTTTTGCCTCCCGCCTGTCATTCTGATTTCCGCCGCAAGGAGGTCTCGACTTTGCCATCTCTACGTCTTAGAGACACCCATCCCTGTGCACTTTCTCTCATTCAGACTTCTTGTAGACCTGGTGTTATTATTTTTCCTTCTCTAGCCAAAGAAAGGGCTTACTCCTTATTGGTTTCGTTTAGTCTGTGGCTCAGTTGTTCTTCCAGGTTGAATTTAAGGTAACATAGGTTCTCATTGGGTTAGTTTGTTTATTCTTATGTTTTCCAGTTCATTAATCTGACAACCTCGCTTGTCTTGGTTGCAAGCATGGTTGTTGTGACAAGGTATGGCACCATCGATTAACACGACCTTCAAGGGTTAGGAAGAAAACACACAAGCAAACTCTTCATAATTGATTTCGTAAGATTCACAGAATTTAAGAAAATCATAAAGGTGCTCAGTTATGGATGTTCTATCCTCACCATCAAACTTTAACTAGGACAAGTTATAGAGAGGATCATTCGGGATTGAAAATTGATAAATGGAAAAATTAGAGAAACACGTCGAGAGAAAGATTTGAGGATGAGATATTTTAGATAAGAGGTTCAGACTAGATTCAATAGGCTCAGCTTGTCATCTGGCCCTCCTTCTAGCGAAATTGCTGAAGGTGCCGGAAATCCGTCAATCAAGGGGTCTCCCCGATGTGAACTCTCAATTATACCTCAGACCGTTTGGAGTAAGAGCCCCATTCTTAATATTGGCCCTATTGCCATGTATTCTTATAGATTTTCCTTGGATCTAACTATCAGCAACAGAGCAGAATGTGTGGTTCCTTTGAAAAGCAAGGGGGGTGTGCATGGTGAGTGTTCAGTTGTATGTGTGTCAAATTTATTTCACTGTAGAGGGGAGGAAAAGTGACACTCTAGGAGAGAGGTAGTAGTACCAACCTAATAGAGACACATATAAACAAGAAGGGTTTGTACAACACCAAGCAGAATAGTCCACAGAGATGTAACAATCATTGAAACCAATATAATGAAGAAGATCTATCTAATATCTAATAGAATAGTCCATGAGGATGTGACAATGATAATAACAACTGCAACACATTCTCAATAGGACAAGTACAAAAATAGCTGAAATAGTTCAACTACCTTAGCATAGATGAAAGCAAACATGAATTACAAACATTCATAGAATAGTCTTACAAATATCCATAATCCATGCATGAAGAACGTGTTGGTCATGAAGGCTTTTGTTATTAAGTAAAATTTCCAAGACATGTGTATACAATGAACACCACTAACTCCAATAGCGGAGCAATGGAGCCACTCCTTTCTTCCCAAAGGAACTAGCTTATCTCTCTAATGCTTTGCAGGAGGAACCAAGTTGAAAAGTCTTTTTCTCATACAATGAGGGTGTATATATAACCAAGCGGTGATCCTTCACCATCCTTTTGACTCTTTGACTACCTTCATCATTGTTTGACTTCCTATGACTTTTCGATTTACGTGACTCCTCATATTCCATGTGTGTCCTTTGGACTTACACTTTCCAATACATTTCGAATAGGTAATTACATAATCCAGAGTAATGATGTGGCATATGATGACTTGTGATATGACATGACATGAAACTGATGACATGGTCTACATGATGATAGTGCCAAGTTGTAGTTCATCTTGCCTCTTTCTTTGTGTCTTCTTGAACATATGGTACATTTTCTTCTTCTTCCTCCTCCTTATGACTTGAAGATGAGGAGTCTTCATATTCTATTAGAGTTCAGTGTTCCTTCATCTTCTCGCCTACTAATAATCTTATCCCTTCAGCTCCATATGTGTCTTCTAGAATGTCCTCCTTCTTCATCATCTTGCCATAGCATGATAGAGTTCCTGCATCTAAAATTCACTCATGACAAGATGACATCAGTCTAATAAACCCTAGTCTAAGATGGTGCACATTGATCCACTTAACTGAGTCAAAACCAAGTTACAGGTTGGGAAAGATGCTAAGTAACTGCACGATTGCACATCTCAGGCATTCAGGAGTGAAGCTTGAGCCTTAAGACTGCACAATTCCCTATTCAGGCTAGGTTGAGGAAGAAAATTACGTAGCTTGGGACCTCAAGATGACAGGCTGAGCGGATAGACATTGAATCAACTTATTACACAGTTCAAGAGGACAAATGAGCCTAGGTAATTGCGTAATTGTGCAATTCAAGAGATCAGAGCTGAGGCTTGAGACTTAAGACTACACAATGTGTAGTTTAAGCTGGAATGTGGGATAAAAATGTGTAGTTGTAGGAGCCAAGGAGGCAAGATGAGGGGATGGACACTGAGTGAAAACATTTTGTATTTCCATGAGGGGAGGGAGGTTGGTTTACTGTGCAACTACACATTTTAGAAGCTCATGGAATGAGCTTGTGGCTTGTGATTGTGCAGTTAGGTCCAGGCTCAGAAAAAGGATTACGCAATTCTGGAGGTCAAGGTCTGAGCTTGAGCACTAAAGTTGTGAAATGCAGAGTTATGGGCTTGAGCACTGAAGTTGTGAAATGCACAGTTCTAGTCTTGAGCACTGAAGTTGTGAAATGTGCAGTTCTTGGCTTGAGCATTAAGATTTTGAAATGCGCAGTTTTGGACTTGAGCATTGAAGTTACGAAATTTGCAATTTTGGGCTTGAGCACGCAAGTTGTGAAATGCACAATTATGGGCTTGAGCATCGAGGTTGTGAAATGCACAGTTCTAATA
Organism: Pinus taeda; assembly: GCA_000404065.3. NCBI lineage: Eukaryota > Viridiplantae > Streptophyta > Pinopsida > Pinales > Pinaceae > Pinus > Pinus taeda. The sequence goes on along the minus strand of APFE030591685.1, from coordinate 183,036 downwards.
TTGAGCACCGAGGTTAAAAAATACGCAATTTTGGAGGATTAGATGAAGGTAGGTTGCCAGGAATTTATGAAATTTGGCTAAGTGTGGGACCAAAGAGACTGTTGTGAATAGTGATATGACTTGACTATGATCACACACTTGAGACACTTTGACAACAAAAAACATATATCATCTGGAACACATTAACAACATATTTCCCTCCATGTGACAACTTTATGACAAGTCCGACACTAAGGTTACAGTTTCTGACGACCGTAACGACACTTGTGTGACAATGCTTAAAACTTTGGAAATGATTTTGATTGATTATTACATGGTTAGAATAACTCATTCACACAAATATAACCCCTTGAAACCACCATAACTAGCATACATAAATTGTGTGACAACTAACATGCGAAAAATTCCAATTGCTAAATTGTGAATGACTCTTGCAATATGTGAACGATAGTGAAAGTAACACATGCATGAGCAAAGATAACATGAAAATGTCACTAATTAGAGTGAAGTGAAGTGAAAGCGGTAGTCAAAAATATGAAAATGACACTCGTGAAATCAAAGGTGCATGAAGGCGATAGTTTGCAAAACTCATCGAAATGGAAGAACGAACATAGCTAAAATGTGAGAAACTATCGTTTTCAGTGTGCACTAACTGTCGACATGGATTGGACATCGTATAGGCATAACCTTGATGGAATGTACAATTCTTATCCAAGATTGCATAAAAGGATGCACTCATGAACTTGTTACTGACTAAGCATGTGTGAGCAAGCTACTTCGACACTTCTAATCCAAGAAGGGAGCTTAAGAGCATCAACTAACCAAGAAGTGACTATGAAACGATCAATCACAAGATCCACATTAGGCTCCAAAATTTAAGTGTATGCAAAATTTTGGAGGTTTTTTGTCGTAGCAACAATAGGAAGCCATAGCTAGAGTCAAGCAAGATGGTTTATTCATTGAGTATTGGCAAAAAAAACCAATCACGTCATTGGAGGCATGTGATTCTTTACTGGGAGGTTGAGAAATAGTATTGGAAGGTCACAAAGCATTTGGTATTTTATCATAGAGTGTGTCAGATTGGGTATAATAAGATCCAAATAATAGGAACGAGAAATTACCTGCTCCTCAGTCAAAACCCCGCCTTTAGTGATGTCTTCTGTGATGTATGGTAACAGAGACATAATAAACTATTTAGCTAAAATCTGATCAGGAACAAAATATTTAACCAAACGATGATGACAACGCCATTCATGAATGTGATTAGAAATGTGAGTTGAATTAGTTTGTTCGAAATTGGTTAAAAGTACGTTTTAAGTCTCATATTGAATGGGTAACTAGAAATGTGTTAGGAATGTGGTAGCCAAGGCGCTGAAATTATTTAACGAAGCTCGTGGTAGTTCAATATACCATGTTTCTATTATATCGATGAGTGTGCATTGGAAAATACGCAAATGGGAAGAGTCATCACTGAGAGAGTTCAAAGAATACCACAAATGATAAGGAATAATGTGTGTAGATGGGTCTTCTCCAAGATTTTCATTGACTTTAGGGATATCACTAGGAAATTTTGTGGGAATAACCAAACACCAAGGAGAATGGGTAATGGGAACATTGGTGAGCCAAGTCAGATATGGCAATTCAAGAGTTGCTACGAATGGCAGTTGCCTATCAAGATTCGGTGGAGGATACCCTAGGTAAGATAGGATGGCCTGAGAAACAGGGATCTATGTTCCGAGATAGGGAGGATTCTGATAACAAGAATACACATAACCTTGTTGCCCAACTCCAAGATATCCTTATAAAGGTTGAAATGACTGGGTTTGTATTTGCTAACCGTAAGGCATTTGAGGCATATCTTGATATGGTTGATACATTTTCCCTGTGGGATTTTTCATCATCCCAAAATAAGGTTGGTTAGGTTGTGCATGTGCCATACCATATATGTTCTAACCCATTTGAATTTGAGGAATGTCTTGACCAAGCGCTTGTGATTGTAATTTACCTTAACAAGGCTAGGTATACGTCACTTGAGAGGTTACAAATACTAGTGGAATAGGTTTGGTTAAAAATGCAGCTTGTGAAGGTTGGCTTAAATTAATTTGAGCTTGAGCAAGTTGGGGTATAGGTTGATGAACAAGAATTTGACATGTATATGGAACAGGTTGAGAGATCAAATATGAAGCCACAACCAAACCAGGTTGACGAGCGAGGTAGGTTGCAAAACATTAGCATCCATTCCCGAATGTGAAGGACTCAAATGAGTACTAACTTGAGGAGATGGAAATATTCCCACAACGAGTTTCCCCCCTGTTGGAAGAGGAGGGAAATACAGAGTAAACTGCCCCCCAATAGGAGGGTTCCCAAAGGGAGGTGGATTAGGCTATTGTATGTGTCCATACCCACTCACATAAAGACCAGTATATTATTGAATCATAGGTGTAGATGGAGGAAGAAGAGCAGACTATGTAGTGCTCATTAAAGAAGTGTTGGATAGGATTCCAGAAGAGAATGAAATGGGAGAGGTGCATGGACTGGATACTACACCAAAAAAGGTACCGAATAATGATTGGTAACAAGGCGAGACGGGTAGGCCAACATACAAATATGTCTATGGCGATGTTACAAACATGGATGAAGCTACAACATGGGTTGTCTCGGTCATAGTAGTTAGATATAGGCTGAGAAACCATAGTAGATTTAGTCATGGTTAACTGTCCCAAGGAGGGTTGCCAAGGGAAACTCAAGGGTGAGTTGAAAGGAAAAGAACCGAACAAAGGGGGTTGTTATGGAGTATGATGAGAAGGAAAAGGATAAGCCTGATAAAAATGAGTACCTTCCTAGATATGAGAGGAGGGTCGAGGCTCTTCCTAAGGAATCTCTTCAATACTCACAAAAGTAGGTGGAAGTGGTTCACCGTTGGGTCCTATATATCTAGGTGGTGGTTGGGCTTGAGAAAGAGGTAGAGAAGAGGAAGATATTGAAGTAACGACTATAGATAACTCAGGTGCCTCGGGTTGTATAACTGCAGGTTGTGTTGTCTCTGATTCAGCATAGTCAGGTTCGATAACCTCATGTAATGAAATTTTAGGTACTTTTGTTTCAACTGTGTCAGACTCACCATCCAATGAAGAATTAACCTTTGTTCGAACTGCTACTGGGTTTATCACCCCTAGAATGCAACGCTAGAAAAAAATGACAACTCTTATGTTTATAGACTCTAGAACACATCTCTAGCCTAGACCTTTAGATGTTTGCATTAATGTTTCAAATTCTCCTTAAGATTGATTGAATAAATTTTAAAGTTTATCTTGAATTATGTTTCAAGTTTGAAGGCTCACTATGAATTTCACCTGAATATCTTTAAGATGCAAACTAGTATGAAAAAATGAAATCTTCTTTTCAATCAAAATCTATGTATGGGAGGGAAAAGAATAAAGAGTGATGCAACATACAAGATGCCACAAACAATTTTTTTTAAATCAATTCCCCTAACACAATTGTTCCAATTTCCAATTTCACACACAAAACCCTAAATGAAATGCAAAATGCATGAGATTTTTCTTTTTGATCCACTTAATTTTCAAATGAGATGAAAATTAATATGATTGCTAAATCATTGATAGAAGAAACTATACAGAATGATGACTGCAATAGAATTTTTTTCAGCCAATCAATGATCAAGCAACACTTCTCTAATGACCTAATTGACAGGAAAAAAGAAAAATCCAAACAAATTCTTATCAAAGGCTATAAAAACCAAAAGAAAACCAAGTGGAGGCTTTTTAGAGACCAAGGCACACTCAGGGACAAAAGGAAAACCAATTGGAACCAAGAAATTTAGATATTAAAGCAACAAAAGGTAATTTGTTTCATCTAATAAGGGCCAACGCAAGTGCAAAAAGGGCACCAATGCTCTATAGCGCAAGTGCAAAAAGGGAACCAGTGCTCTATAGTGTAGGTACAGAGAAGGCTAGGGTGTGTTGTAATTCTCTATATCCATACCAAGGGGAGCACTAATGTAGATCTAGCCAAATTATGACACAAAAAATCAATCCAAGCTCAAAGAAAGGTCTTCCTAGGGTCAATCTAGAGTTGAGTGAGGCAATGAAGGTATTTTCAAGAGGTGAAACAAGGGCTAAGGTCGAGGAAACCAATAAGGGAAAGAAACGTTCCTCAGTGGAGTCACCAATTTTTTATACGAAATTTATGATTGCAGACAAAAGTATCTTCCCTACACCTAGTGGACTAGTCTAGAACAACATAAAGAAAAGAATATAGGGTTTCCCTTAGAGAAATTGAAGAATGAGAAAGAGGCTTACTTGGAACCTGTCACAAGATTTACTTTCCTCCCAGCTTGTAAGCTCTAATCATAGCTTTAATTTCTATAATTAGAACCTACATCTATGTAGCATAATTTAATTATTCAATTCAATGGATCGACGAAGCACTGAAATACATGAATGTAAATGTAACATAATACATATAGGAAAATGGTATACTCTTTGTATTAATAGAAATAGGAGAGATTTTGCAACCATGAATAGTAGTTGATCTTATAGAGATCTCCCCAAGATGACTTATACTTCCTTGTCACAAAGTACACCTCAATGTCACCCTATTGCATGAAGATGACGACTCTCTTAGATTCAAGGTAGCAACATGAGGGTATGATCAGTCTCCAAAAGCAAACCCTGATGTTGTAGATGGCAATAAATTTATAGGAGAGGGATGGTAGTTTAGGAATTCTTACCATTTACCAATCTAGGCTTGAGATCCACTTAAGATGGGAGGATGAGATCACGGGATAAGAGGTGAAGTCTCTAAGGTAGGATCATATAGGACTCGAGCTTCTTATCAAAGGTAAATGGTTAAAACAAGCCCTAAAAGCTTCTGAAAGAGGAAGCTTTGAGATTCTTTTTAATTTTCCTGAATTTATCGAATCAACGCACCCCTAGCAAGGAGAAAGTTGTTGTTGATCAGTGTTAGTGCAGAAAGGAGAAACCTGTTGTTGAACACATGTATTTAAAGGGGTGGGGTGCACTAGGGCTTAAAAGCTCTGATTTGAAGTAGTAGACCCATAAACTTAGTTATTTGGAAAGTTCATGCTTAAGGATTTGTGTAGGGATGATGACAACATGTTCATGGATGTCGATTGATCCAGTTTGTAGGCCTATTGACCAAATGTGATAAAATGGCCTATAACATACATGATTGTACATGTTGTATGTATAGTGTTGTGTGCATGTTGTATGTGTGGTACTGTGTACATATAGTGTTATGTGCATGTTGTATGTGCAGTGTTGTGTACATACGGTGTTTTGTGCATGTTATATATGTGTTGTTGTGTACATATGGTGTAATGTGGATGTTGTACATGTGGTGTTGTGTGCATGTGTTGCTATGTACCTATGGTACATGTGTTGTTGCGTGCATGTGGTGTTGTGTACATGTTGTATAAGTGGTGCTATGTACATGTGGTGTTGTGTACATGTGGTGCTATGTACATGTGGTGTTGTGTACATGTGGTGCTATGTACACATTATGGGGTCAAAGCGTGGATCTAGGTTACACTTTTTGGCAAAATCAGGGCGCGTTTTGCTAAAAAACATATGCTTGATCGAGTAATTTTTAAGCGCTTGATCGAGCTGTTGAGGCGCTTAAAAATAGCTCAATTGATCATTTAAAAAAGCTCTCGATCAAGCCATTTTCAAACCCAAATTAACAGCTTGACCGAGAGTTATGGCTCAATCGCGTTTTTGAGTCGTATGGTTCACCATTAATACCATTAATAAAAGTTGGTAAGGGTTCTAGTGGGTTAGCTATTTAATGGCTCAATTGGAACTTTGAGCTCAATCGAGTCGATGGTTAACCATGTATGCCACTTGATCGAGGGTTACTATAATGCTCGATTACGAAATTTTAATTTTGAATTCAAGCACTTGATAGAGATTTTAAATAGCTCAATCGAGCTCTTGAAGTCCTAAAACTTACAGTTTCAGCACCTCTTTTGTAGATTTCTTTGCAACCCCAATTTGTACCCTATTGGATCTAGGGTAGAATTTATCCTTAAGTGGTGAAATTAATCCTGTTGGATTTGTGAAAGAATCCTCTATCCAATAGCATATGAATTTGACACTTTCGAATTCATATGATATTTGTCATCTAATTTCTTTTAAACATAACACTTGAAATTTTTTTGGACAGTTTCAAAGGCGGTGAATAAAAAATCAATGACATAAAATATACACAATGAAAAACTTTCAAAAAATATCACTATATTTGTTTACGAATCCTCTTCAAAAGGGTACTCTTGGTTTTTCAATTTATCGAAAAAATAATAAAAATATATAATTTTAACATATAAAAATATTTTTTTAATATGAAAAACTTAGTTCTCTTTGTGTAGATCATGCTCATATATATATATATATATATATATATATATATTGAAAAATAACATTTTGGACTAAGTTATGTCAGGTGAACTGATGCATACCTCTTCAGTTTTGTGAAAATTTGCAAGGACATATATTGCATTTAATGGAAAAATTAGAGATTATATGACACTATTTTTTTGCAAAAATATCATTAGGACAACAACATAATTATCCACATATTGTCTTTTTAATTTGAATCAAAATTCATATTTCTTATATAAATTCTGAGTGGTGCAATTCGATAAAAGAGGAAAATTTTGAAATTTCATTGCCACATTTGGCCCAAAAGTGTAATCCATCTTCATGTTTTCACCCTATGTAAGTGGTGTTATGTACATGTTGTGAAAGTGGTGTTGTGTACATGTGGTGCTATGTACATGTTGTGAAGATGATGTTGTGTACATGAGTTGTTGTGTACACATTGTGTAGGTGGTGCTATGTACAAGTGGTGCTATGTACATGTGCTACACATAGTGTTGTTGTACATGTGGTATTATGTACATGTCGTACATGTTGTGTTGTGTATATTTTCTATTGTGTTACGGGTATTGTGTACATGTCGTACATTTTATGTTGTGTATATGTGCTATTGTGTTACGAGTATGGTGTAGTCTTTGCATCGCGACATGTGTATTCATTGTGTTGTACTCTGTGTACGTATATGTATTACGTTATACACTGAGTGTAGGTATATGTATTGTGTTTTTGTACATTGGGTGTAGGTGTATATGTTGTGTTGTACACTAGGCGTAGGTGTATGTATTGTGTTGTGGTGCACACCAGGTGTAGGTGTATGTGTTGTGTTGTGTCGTAAATCATATGTGGGTGTATGCATGCAATGTACATGGTATGTATGTGTACGTGATTAAAGAGAAGAGAAGGTATTGGGTGCCTTCTAGGTTTGGAAACCAATCCAATGTGTGTACAGAAAGGACAAAGAACAAAGGAAAAAACAAATAACCATTTAAAGGATAAGTATTGGTATTTTATTTCAGTATTTAACTATGCATGTGATCTATGACTTTTATTTATGATGGTTACATGTGATCTATGATTTTGATTTATGATGGTTGTGTGTTGAGCTAACCAGATGTGATATGCTTATTCATGATGATTTGATCAAACAGGAAGTGAACAAAACTGCAAGTGTACCTTATTGACGGGCCACCAATGAGGTATGATCTGAATTTATTTCAATTCATTTTGAATCTAATGGAAATTATGTGCTTGGTACAAGAAAGCATGAAAATGCTTGATTGGATGGTTGGAACTGACTGCAAGAATGTTAGTAGCAATAATGAAAGGAATTGGAACATGTGGTAGTATGCTGGTAAAGCACTTTAGGAGCAGAGCCATTGTGGGACACTAGTACCCAATAGTGTCCATCGATTTCCATGATCATGCTATGACCGATATGATGGTTTTGATGGAGGGATATGCTTTGGTTATTGGACCTTTTGATACAAGGAAACCTTGCCAAGGGAGGGGTCGCCCGAGGGACTGTGTAACAGAGAAGGAGATGCATGTGGAACTTGGAAGGTGTGTGACTGCATGGAAGGGGGTGACCAGATTGCCCGAGGGACTGTGTAGCAGAGAAGGGAAGATTGGGGAATACATTGATTTTGGTCATTAGCATTGTCAGATGGAATCAGAAGTAGATTTAGAGTGCGCTCTAGAAAAATGAGCTAGTAACTATTCACTAAGAGGAAAAGTGGCATAGGATTGTAGCATTGGACATTGGATGTAGATTTTGACCTTGACATTGGATTCTAGACTTCCTGGTGATCCGAATTGGATCCATAAAGAATGATTAAACAAAGCCATGGTTGTACCAGGTCGGGATAGACTTCAAAGGATTTAAAACAACGATCAAGAACACCTCTAAACCAGTGGCAATGGTAGCCAGAGTGGAACGACGAGGACTTCGGTCAAAGCATGCTGACCAAGGCCCATGGAGACTACGTGGGAGGCAAAATCAACCCCTGGGAGGCCAGGATCAGGAAACATAGGCAGTTTTTGATGCGCGATTTGTGCTAATCGCGCATCGCTGGGCGAAAAACCTCACATTGGACCGAGTGCTCAGTCGCATGAGAGCGGGGAAAACCGTGGGATAAAAGGCTAAGAGCTAAAGGTGGGACCCACTCCAAAACTGGCAGTATTGATTGAGGGAATCCATGGGCGGTAAGTAGTTTTGAAGGAAAAGGATCGAATCCACTCAGTGCCTAACGAGTGGCAAGTGGATGAGAGAGAAAATCGCCGCTCATCGTGTGTTAACGATTGAGCTAGTTAACTGCGCGGGACGAGCAAATGACGTCGGATCTGGGGGCTCCAGATCTAACCGTCGAGATCGCGCCCGATGGAGAAGATAGAATTGACGAGGAAATAAGCCGCGATTTAGAAGAATTTGAAGTCCGAATTGACTGCCACGGTGGCAAATGAATCATTCCATAATGCAACTGAAGAAATGAATCGATGAGACAAGTTGGCGCAGTTCGTAGGAGGACAAATGGCCACCTCTATGAGTCTAATGATGACGCCGAGAACAGGGAACTCCCAGCGCAGCTGCAAGTAGGTGAATCGACGGAGGCAGAAGAGGAAATGAACCGCCATGAGCTCGAATGATTTAAAGCCATAAACAGAGAATAGAAAACACACACCGAGAGAGGAAGATAGAAACCAAAAAAGAGAAGAACCAGTGAAGAAAAAAGCAGAAAGAAGACAGAGGGCTAAGCTGACTGAACACAGTGTCAAGCACCTGAGAGCTTGAGAGATTCAAGTCCTCCCTGAGAGGATCTGTTAGACCATAGAGGTCAAAGAGTTGGTAAGGAAGAGAGTTTGTGTGCTCCAGTGGCTTGGGGAATCCAAGAACCACCCTGCCAAGCCAATCTGTTTCAAGAGACTCATATTGAGCTCCTTCACTGTAATTCTTTGCTTCAAGACACAATAAGAGAAGGCCACCACTGAGAGCTGGACCGGAGATGTAGCCCTAGAGAATAAGGTAAACTCATTAAATTCTTGTGTTCTTGTATTTGCTTACTGTGTTTCTCTGTTATTTTCCATTTCAAGTGGCCGTGTATTTGCAATCTGATCGATCCATTGCTTAAATAACATAGACACACACACCAACATATGAGTCTGTAATACCTTCGTTTAATAAATCTTTAACTAAGGTCACTCATAGGGTGATTATTAGATCAAGTGGTATCAGAGCTCTAGCCTGTAAGGTTAGACAAGCTTGTTTTGGTTTAGCTGTTGAATGCTCACTAGATCAAAGCTCAAATTAGGAGAAGGAGAGTTGGTCGAAGCTAATCCTGAAATTGGGAGAGTCTATCCTCGGAGGACAATGTCAGAGGAAGGTTCTATGGGGCTAGACCCTTAATTCATAGAAAGTTTCCTAGCTATAAAGTCTATGGTAGAAAAAATGTATAGGGACTTTAGAAAGCATAAGGACGAAGATTCATCAGGTTCTAAACAAGAAGAAGAATCTCATAACCATGACCACTCAAAAGGAAAAGGGAAAGAGGAAAGATTTCTCACACCTCCTAATAGCCCTATGCATAATAAGAAAGCATCTTTGATTAAGCTAGATGTTAAATTCGATTTGCCTATATATGATGGAGAGCTAAATGCTGAAAAGTTGGAAAATTGGATTAGACAAATTGATGTGTATTGCAGAGTGCAAAACATTGACTCAAACAAGAGAAAAATTCAGCTGGCAAGCCTACACCTAGGAGGCACTTGCTTGGTTTGGTGGGAAGGCAGAACCCAAGCTGACATGAAAAGACATGGTAAGGCTATCTCTGTCTGGAGTGACTTTGTTTCTGCAATCAAGAAGTAGTTCTATCCATTGGCCTACATGCAACAAGCCATGATGAGTTGGCAAACTCTTCGGCAGTTGAAAGGGAAAAGTGTGCAAGGGTACACTCAAGAATTTAGAAAGAGAGCATTGATTCTAGGGATCTCATTAGACTCACTCGAGACTCTTTTGAAGTACATTGGTGGTCTACACAGCTACATGAGGCATACCATCCTCATGTTTAATCCCACTAGTATATATGAGGTATATGTACAAGCTACTCATCTAGAAGCTAGAGGAAAGAATGGAAATCCAGAAGTTGGGGGACCATCCCAACCCACTACAAGCAAGAGCAAGGAGAAAAGAAAGCAGAAGTGGAAAGCAACGAAGGCTAACACTGCATAGAAAAACAAGCTTCATGCACTCACTGTAAAAAGGATGGGCATGATGATGAGCACTGTTGGATTCTGCATCCAGAGCTCAAACCTAAGAAGTCTGAGGGCAAGAAGAAGAAGATTGCTGCAGCTATTCAGAAATATTTGGGGTTAGACTCAGGAGATGAAACAATCATTGCAGCCACAGGTATAAAAGGTAAGAATTCTGAAGCATCTACTAGTAATTCTGCTCAAACTATTGTTGATGAAGAACATGAGAGAAAAAGACATGAGCATTTCCATATTCGAGTTATTTCCAAACATCAAAAGATTGATACTATGTTTGATAGTGGCTCACAAGTAAATTTGATTTTTGAAGCACTTGTAAAGAAATTGGGATTAGCAACTACACCTCACAAGAAACCATACCCATTAGGATGGTTGAATGATAAAGCACAACTACAAGTGACTAGACAGTGCAAATTCGAGTTTTCTTTTGGGTCAACATTTGTAGATGACGTTGAGTTAGACATAATTCCTTTGGATATATGTGGAATTGTTTTAGGAAGTCCTTACTTGTATGATAGAAAAGCCATTTTATATAGAGCTAAGAACAAATATCTACTTGTTAAAGATGGAATCGAATACTTTGTAAGAGCTCACAAGCTCAAGAATAATTATACTCTCATAAATTCGGGGCAGATGAAAAGAATGATAAATTCATGCAGACAATTCTTACTAATGGTTGTAAAAGGAAAAGAAACCTGATAAAACCAATGTATTTGAGGGATGTAATGCTAAGCAACAAACTCATATAGAAAAGATTGTTTCAGAGTATGGTGTCTTGTTTTAAGAACCTAAAGGTCTACCACCGAAAAAGGAAATAGTACATGATATTATTTTGCAGCAAGATGTTCCATTTCCTAGCATTGGAATGTACAAGTTGTCTGATTTAGAGAATGCTAAAATCAAGAATCAGGTGCAAGAGTTTCTCAAGAAGGGGTTCATCAAGCCTAGCACATCACCATGTGGGTCACCAATCGTTTTGGTGAGAAAGAAAGATGGCTCGTGGAGAATGTGCATTGACTACTGAGCACTGAATAAGATAACAATCAAAAATCGGTATCCCATTCCTCGCATAGATGATATTTTAGATCAATTAAAGGAAGTTGTATATTTCACCAAGTTGGATTTGCACAGTGGATACCATCAGGTCAGAGTTGCAGAGCAAGATGCATGGAAGACTGCTTTCAAAACCAAGCAGGGATTGTATGAATGGTTGGTTATGCATTTTGGCTTGACCAACGCCCCTGCTACTTTCATGAGATTAATGAATGATGTACTTAGGCCTTTTCTTGATGATTTCGTTATTGTGCATCTGGATGACATTCTGATTTTTAGTAAAATGTGGGAAAAACACTTAAATCATGTTAAGCAGACATTAGATGTTTTGAAAAGAGAAAAATTTATGTTAAACTCTCCAAATGTGAATTTGGCAAAACATCTCTAAATTATTTGGGTCATATAGTAGGAGGTGGTGAATTGAAAATAGATCCCTCTAAAGTGGCAGTCATTGTAAACTAGCCTAAACCCAAGTCTTCTATAGAAGTGCAAAGCTTCTTAGGAGCAACACAATATTGGAGGAAGTTCATTTATAATTTTTCCTCAATTGCAGCTCCCTTACATGCTTTGACAGGATTGAACAAGGTGTTTCAGTGGGGAGGCAAACATCAGAAAGTCTTCGACACCTTGAAATAAAAGATTAGTATAGCACCTGTACTAGCACTGCCTGATCTACAAAGACCGTTTGAGATCCAAACAAATGCCAGTGACTATGCCATGGGAGCAGTGTTGACACAGCACGGTAAACCCATATGTTATCATTCTGAGACTTTTAATCCTGTAGTAGTTAACTATCCTACATATGATAAACAATTGTATGCATTAGTTCTGAGTGTGAAAAAGTGGAAACATTACTTAATGGGCAAAGAGACAGTAATACATACTGATCATCAACCACTCCAATATCTACACTCCCAAACTAAGTTGTAGCAATCAAGACACTATAGATGGATGGGTTTTCTACAACAGTTTTTATTTAGTCATCAGATATAAAAAGGGCATACATAACAAAGTTGCAGACATGTTATCTAAACCCATTATAAATGCATCTACTATACTTAAGCATAATTCTATACTACATGAAAGCTACATTGAACAATATGCTCAAGATATAGACTTTAAAGATGTATATGCAACTTTGAGTCGAGGCAAGAGAGTAGAAGAATTGGATTATCATGTGAAGGACCGACTCTTATATCATTGTGGGAAACTCTGCATTCCACAAACAGAGAGAGTAAAGATAATTAGAGAGGCACACACTTCTTTGATATGAGGTCACTTTGGGGTAAGTAAAATAGTTGCACAGCTGCAAAGATTTTGCTATTGGCTGAAAATGAATGAGATAGTTTCTAGATATGTAAGAGGGTGTACTATGTGTGCTAAAAGCAAGCCCAACAATAGAAATCTAGGCTTGTACACTCCTTTACTAGTTCCTTGTCACCCTTGGGAAAGTGTTTCCATGGATTTTGTTGGAGGACTACCTAAGTCTAGAAAAGGTCATGATTATCTGTATGTGGTTGTGGATAGGTTCAACAAAATGTGTATTTTGATACCTTGTAATAAACAGATTACAGCTGAACAAACTACAAAACTATTCTTTGAACATGTATGGGTTCATTTTGGATTACCCACTTCTATTGTAGATCATCAAGACACCCAATTTGTGAGGAAGTTTTGGTCAAGTCTGTGGGAGCTGATGGACACCCAACTGAAGAAAAACACAAATTTTCATCCACAAACCAATGGCTAGACAAAAGTAGTTAACAGGACAGTGATCCAGTTACTCAAGGGATATCGCAGCAAACATCCTAAGCTTTGGGATGAACACTTATGTTATGTGCAACATGCTTACAACAAAGCAAAACACTCTTCTACACAAAGATCTCCTTTCGAGACCTGTTTTGGTTTCATACCAAGGTCTCCTTTGGATTTTATCTTTGATAAAGATACCACAGTTGATGGACACAGTGATGTGGACAAGGCAACTAGGTTCATTGAACAGATCCAGGAGATCCATTAGGCAGTACAGGAACAGCTAGAAAAGAACCAAGCAAAATACAAGGCAAGGCATGACAAGCATCGGATGGAGCATAGTTTTCAAGTTGGAGACCAGGTCTGGCTGTATATCAGCAAGGACAAGATGCAAGGTGAAGGTAAAAAGCTAAATCCTATCAGGTATGGACCTTTTAGGATACTTGAGAAGATTGGTGAAAATGCTTTTCGCCTTGATCTACCAGCTTACATGCACATCTACTCAGTCGTAAATGCAGATTGCTTGAGATTGTCTGAACCTTTAATGATTAAGGATCGTGAAGAGCAAAGTCAATTGCCTTCTATTGATGACCTGCTATCGGAATATCTTAATGAATTGCAGGAAGACACAGTCTTGGACAGGAAGGTGAGGACAATGCATAGGGGAGATGTTGAGTACCTCAGAATTGGACTCAAAGGTTTGAAGTCGAGCAGTGCAAAGTGGATTGAGATTGGGCAAGTGAGACAACAGTACCCTCACTTAGTCGATGCTTGAAAGAAAATCAACTTTTGGTGGTCCAAAATATTTTCAGTGGGAAGGCCGTGATCCGAATTGGATCCATAAAGAATGATTAAACAGAGCCATGGCTGTACTAGGTCGGGGCAGACTTCAAAGGATTTAAAACAATGATCAAGAACACCACTAAACCAGTGGCAATGGTAGCCAGCATGGAACGACGAGGACCTTGGTCAAAGCATGCTGACCGAGGCCCATGGAGACTGCGCGGGAGGCAAAATTAGCCCCTGGGAGGCTCAGATCAGGAAACATAGGCAATTTTTGATCGCACATCACTGGGTGAAAAACCTCAAATTGGAGAAGCCCAAGTGCTCGGTCGCATGAGAGCCAAGAAAACCATGGGATAAAAGGCTAAGAGCTAAAGGCAGGACCCGCTCCAAAACCGGCGGTATTGATTGGGGGCATCCAATGGGCGGTAAGAATTTTTGAAGGAAAAGGAGTGATTCCACTTAGCGCCTGATGCATGGCAAGCGGAGGAGAGAGAAAACCGCCGCTCATCACGTGTTAACAGTCAAGCTAGTTAACTGTGCAGGACGAGCGAACGATGTCAGATCTGGGGGCTCCAGATCTAACGGCCGAGATCACGCTCAATGGAGAAGATGGAATTGACGAGGAAATAAGTCGTGATTTAGAAGAATTTGAAGTCCGAATTGACTGCCACGACGACAAATGAATCATTCCATAATGTAACTGAAGAAACGAACTGATGAGGCAAGCTGGCACAGTTCACAGGAGAACAAGTGGCCACCCCTGTGAGTCTGATGATGACGCCGAGAATAGGGAACTCCCAACACAGCTGCAAGCAGGTGAATCGACGAAGGCAGAAGAGGAAACGAACTGCCATGATTTCAAATGATTTAAAGCCATAAACAAAGAATAGAAAACACACACCCAGAGAGGAAGACAGAAACCAAAAAAGAGAAGAACCAGTGAAGCAAAAAGTAGAAAGAAGACAAAGGGCCGAGTTGACCAAAGGCAGCATCGAGCACCCGAGAGCTTGAGAGATTCAATCCCTCCCTGAGAGGATCTGTCAGACCAGAGAGGTCAAAGAGCTGGTAAGGAAGAGTGTCTGTGTACTCCAGTGGCTTGGGGAATCTAAGAACCACGTTGCCAAGCCAATCTGTTTCAGGAGACTCATATTGAGCTCCCTCATTGTAATTCTCTACTTCAAGACACAATAAAAGAAGGCCACCACTGAGAGCTGGACTGGAGATGTAGCCCTGGAGCATAGGGTGAACTCCTTATTAAATTCTTGTGTTCTTGTATTTGCTTACTGTGTTTCTCTACTGTTTTCCATTTCAAGTGTCTGTGTATTTGCAATCTAATCGATCCATTGCTTAAATAACATAGACACACACACCAACATATGAGTCTGTAATACCTTCGTTTAATAAATCTTTAACTGAGGTCACTCATAGGGTGATTATCAGATCACCTAGGAAGGAGGTGAATCCTAGTACTACTTTTGAGGGTGGAGGTGTGAGCCTCTAGATTACCTTGTTGCTGATGCAGACATCGTATCCTTTTATTTTTTGGTTGATAAAATGTGCATATGTGTACATTATTGTAAATATTGTATCGAGTTTTGTTTATAAAGCTCCATAGATAGTATGATTATTTTTTGGTTGAAGCAAATGTGCATGAGATTATATGTGGTTGTTATTATAAATATCTTAATGAGTTGTGTTATAAATCTCCAGTAAGCGGTATGTTTTTCATGTTTCAAGTAGTTGTTTATTGTAAGTACTACAATGAGTTGTGTTATAAAGCCCCATAAGTAGTATTCTTTTACTAGTTTATAAGTTTCATTGAACACCGAGGATGGTGTTCCTCCAAGGGGGGTGATTTTGTAACAACCCTAGTTGATTTTCCATGTAAAAAAAATATAAGACTAAGGTCACGGGACATACTTTCCAAGCTGAATGTTAGGAAAAAACATAGTGATGGGGATCACTAGTGATTAAAAGACTTTGGAAATTGAAAAATATAATGGCAAAGAAAAAGTGGCAATAATTGAATTTGTTTATGAAATAATGGAAAGTAGGAGAAAAGGAAGATGAAAGGTAATAGATTTTCCTGAGGAGGAAATTGAAGGAAAAATGAAGGAAAATGAAGAAATTAGAGGCCTCAATGATAAAAAGGCTTCTGAGGACCATTTCATGGCCTTTGTCAGTGGAAGATTTTGGTTAGTGTTAGATTTTGTTAGTTTAATCTTTGACACTTTCATTCTATTCTCTCTCTCATTCTCTCACACTTAGAGAAATCTTGGAGCATTGTTGGAGAATTCTAGTCTCACTTGGATTTGGAGGAAGAAGGACAAGGAAAGTAGGAGAGCGTAAGGAAACATGGGGAACAACAACTACAACTGGATTTTTTTACAAGTATCGACATTAGGGGAATTTTGAGGTCTAAAATGAGCCTCCTAAGAAAAATGTACAACCAAAATAAACTTGATAAGAGCCAATAGGATTCAATATGATGATGTCAACCATGGGGGCTGATTCACCAATTTTGGAGTAAAAAAGTAAAAACATTAAAAAATAATAAAATAATAAAACTACTTTTTCAACTTGTATTTTCAACTTATCTCCCTAAGGTTTTACTCAAATTTTGAGTGGGAGAACTCATTGGATGCAATATTTAATTCTTCATCCAAGGAGTACCCATGTTGTGTACTTTTGATGGACCCTGCTATACGAAAAATGAGAAATACATGAAAAAACGTGATTGCAATCACATTTTTTCATGCATTTCTCATTTTTCGTGTAGCAGGGTCCATCAGAAGTATGCAACATGGGTACTCATCGGATGAAGAATCAAATTTTACATCCAATGAGCGTTTCTGTTCAAAATTTTAGTAAAACCATATGGAGATAAGTTGAAAATATGAGTTGAAAAAAAAAGTTTTTTTCTTTTTCCCTCTAAAATTTGATAATCTAATCTAATCTTATTTTATTATTATTTTAGACCTCAAAATTTCCCTAATGGTTGCATGTATGATTTCCTTGCTAGTATTGGCATGCATGGTACACAGATGTGGTTTCTTGGTTATGTGTTTTCATTGGCATGGAGATGTGCCTAAATTGATAGTGGTTTTACCTAGCCTTGTCATTTCTTGGATAGCCACGACGTTTTCGGTTTCCCATTTTATTGTTTTCAAATTGGTGCTCATGTTCCTGATGGTTGTGGGTTAAGTTACTAGCTCCTAGAGCCTTGGTTGGACAAACACTCTGGAACCCCTCAAATAACTTGGGTTAAGTTACTAGTCCTGGAAGCCTTGGTTGGACAAATGCTCTGGAGCCGTTGGTGGGTTGAGTTACTAGTCTTGAAGCCTTGGTTGGAAAAACGCTTTAGATTCCTACGACATTTGTGGGTTAAGTTACCCATCCTAGAGTCGGGTTGGAACAACCGCTATGGAGCCCTGAACAACTTGGGTAGAGACCAATTTGCTGATGGTTAGTGATGTTTGACTGTGAGGTGGAATCAGTGGTTCACGATTGAGGTGGTTTGGCCTCTGGAAGCCGTGGTTTGGTTTTGTTTTGGTTATTCCATGAGATCCCACATTTATGTTTGTAATATGCCATGGGGATGATTCGCTAAAGGAAATATTTGGTTCAACCTAGTCTATGGTCGGGTGGTACGTGGAAGTCCTTGACTTGGTTGACATTTTCATATGTTAATAAGAGGTATTTTTTATTGTGATCTATGAGCATATGTATTGATTATGATGGTGATATTATGGTTGGGTTTCCATGATTTATATGTTGGTTATTGTTGGTTTATAGGTTGGTTATATGATGTATATTGTTTATGGATCTTGACATGTTTGATGAATATATGAATGGTTGATGAATGCATGAACTAATTTTTTTTATTATAGCTATTATGAGAGGGCATTAGACCCTCTTGGTGATTCTCAAATAATTTTCAGACTCCTTTGATCATATATGCATTCATGACCTATAGATTACATGTCTTCCATATGTTTGATGAAATGTTTGTCATGGTTAGGCCTTGTTAGGTCAATTTCTTGATCAAGTTTTGTGTTAGAGGCTTAAGGAAGGTTAATAAGGTTTCGGTTTCAGTTTCTTGATTCCACTTCCTTAACTATACCTAGGAGGTTGAGCCATATCATAGTAACTCTTCGTCACATGTTTACCCCGATAGACCGATGAACTTGGGTAAATGTGGGAGGATGGTGTTACATCCTACACAAAATGGTGTAAGGCTCAATTGGGACCTTATATCGGGGAGATCCCATTTATGTTGGTGGTATCCAGCGCAATCAATGCAAGCCTTTAATGATTTCACTTATTACGCAACTTATCACATTGTTTTCTTTAATGTGATCTTCCTTTGTAACTTCTACCTTTTCCCAACTATCCCACTAAGCCTTCGTGATAATTGAGGTCCATCATTTTATTAAAATGCTTAATAATCCAGATATTATATTAGTGAGAACCTCCACAAGATCCATTTCTCCTATTCCAATATAATTTTTATAACAAATTAACATTTGGGTGCACATAGTGAGTATTTCTTCCTCACTAAGACCATCAACACTCCATGTATAGAGTTTCTTAGCATTATATTCTCTTTGATCTGTGGAGTTTTCAAAAGTTTCTAGGTTCAAGAGGTGGCTTTCAGTGCATATAATGAGGAGTTCTTTTATATGCCACGAAGGCATGGGAATTTTTTTGATGGCCTCCCGCCGTTTATGAAGTATCTCTGTTGACAGTACCCGCATCCTTGATGAACTTTATTGTTGACTTAAATGAACTGTACGCCTCCTTGGTATTCGGTTTAGGGTTTCAACAGCCACTGCCGGTTGTCGACCTCCACATGCCGGTCTCCCTGCACGCGTCTTACCTTTTGTCAACTCTAATCGTCCCATTCGTCATTTTCACTCCTCCTGGGCCGAATTTGTTTGCTCTGCAACTGTAAGGGAACTCCTATTCTTCATGGTTCTGGTTTCGAATGCCTGTTCGTGTGAACGTCTCTGGTTCTTGACTATTATGGAGGTAAGGTTCGGTGGCCTGTGAGAGCACCCTCTACTCAGCACGATAATGGTCTTGTTTCTCTGCGTTTTTAACTGATTTTTTTTTTCGTATGCAAATGCGATTTTCCTTCGTTTGGTTAATGGATTTATTTTATGATAGGTCCTCCTCCACGTTTCCGCGCTTCACCTCATGACTCAGGTAAGCAATGGCTCCCTGTTGGATTGTTTGAAACCTTCTCCCTTCGGCTCTAACGCGCCTGTGCCTGGTCTTTCAGGTTTTAGTCATTCTGGTGGTCTTCTATTTGGTTCCCTTACCTCAGGTAAGGTTCTTGCTCCAGCCCTGTTCTGACCTTGATTTCAAAATGGTTATTTACGTTTTCACAGGTTCTAACTTATTCTTGTTTTGTGGCAGGCGGTTCCAGATAGCTGGGTCTGTGGCTCGATGTGCTCCTCGCGTCTTAGCAAACGTTCGAGCTCCTTCTTCAAGGGTAGTGTCTCCCCATTATAGTGGACTGTGATTTATTTGTAGTTTTTAAGTATGGTGCTGTTGGTGGTCCGTTTTCTGAACAGCAAAAGGAATGTCTCCGTTGTCTGTGTAACCCTCTTCGTTATATTTTGGTCTCGGCCTGGATTCTGTAATTTGTCACTTAGTTTTTCTTTAAACCCTTTATGGGTATGCCATGGCTTCAAGCCTCGCACCGTATGGCACTTGTCTGGTCGTTTTTTTTTGTGAAAGGTTATTCCTGGGTTCGAACCCCTGTCCTGTAGTTGTTGTCGTGTGTTGATAGAAACCCTCGGTCATATGAAACCCCTGTTCGCTGTCTTATCGGTGACCCTTACTGTATTTATGTGGTTTATGGTTGTAACAAAGATACGCCGAAACTCTGTTTCGGGACTTCTATTCTTTTAATGAAACTTTTATTTGAAAGAAATGTGCATCTCTTGGACTGTATTTAATTATTTACAGTGGGTTAAAGAAATATTTGAAATGCGTATTTGCTACAGCCGTTGTTTGCTCTGTTCTCAAATAAGATATGAGGGTTTGATTTTCTTGGTTACCTGAAAATGTATTTGAATGCCGAACTCTCGCTCGCTTCTTCCTGGAAACGATGTTTGTATGACTGTACTCTATGTTGTTGGTTATTTGCTCCATCTGGGTTCTATCTGCACTCACAGTCCCTCGTTCTTCTATGCCTGTAGGTGATAATTTGTGGCTCTCGCTATTCTTGTTTACTCGCTGTTTTGTTACTCCTGTGGTAATTCGTGGCTATGCTCTCGCTATTCTTGTTTACTCGCTGTTCTGTTACTCCGATACCAACTTGTTACACAGAAATTAGATTATGATGCATGAAGAAAATTAATTATACAGTGGTGCAATAATTGTGAATTTGAATAATGAAAAATGTGAATTTAGAAATGACTGTATTTCTCTTTCTTTGTCTTGCTGGGGAATCCCTTACAATGTTTATCGTTTCCCTTTTAAAACCCCTGAAACACTGCAGTTCTGTTCAGGTAGAACTAACCCAACAGATTGGGTAACTGTCTATCAGTTCTAACTGTCCCTAACTAATACAGTTTGTAAAGAGACTAGTTAACTAATAAAAGGAAGTAATTAACTGACAACCTATTTTACTGTTTTTAATTTCTATTTGAAAAGAAAACAATTCATGACTCCAATCGACCTTCTGGAAAAATAAAATAAGTAAAATAAAATAAAAATAACTGACAAGTTTGACCCTGCCCAGCTAAGCATATACGACTGTGTGTTCTAGTCTCTCCATGAGACTGTCAACCACCTTCTGTCTCCTCAGAGCTGGATGCTCCTACATCAGGCTCCCGGGGTGGCAAAAAGTCATGGCTCCGTTCCATGAGTTCGTCAACAGAATAGCCTACCTTCTGTATTTGCGTCGCGTTAAGCCACGAACTGTCCTCTATTGGATGGTTCTTCCATTTTACCAAATACCGCAAATACTCCTTCCTGCGTGTGCATTTAGCTACCTGTATGTCCAAAATCCCTTCGATCTCAACGAGTGGTGCCATCGGCATCTGTCTCGTCCACGAATATCCTTCACATTTGGTGTCCCGCGGTGGCTCTGCTGCTGCATTATCTGCTGAACCTGCGACATAAGGAAACAGATCTGCCACGTTAAAAATAGGGGAAATACCAATCCCTGGTGGCAACTGTAACTCATAGGCGTTCGCAGAAAATTTGCGAATGATCTTGCAGGGCCCGATTTTCTTGAATTTCAGCTTGCTGTACTCTCGTTTTGGAAACCGTTCCTTACGTAAGTACGCAAGGACTTCGTCCCCTACATTGAAATGAACTTCCCGACGTTG
>APFE030591685.1:148420-160088 GCA_000404065.3 Pinus taeda | reverse complement strand
AAAACAGTTGGTACTGCACATGGGCTCATGCTCTCCCGAATCAAACCTTTGTCCAACAACTCCTGGACCTGTTTCCTAATTTCTTCATGGTCCTTGGGACTCATGTGGTAAGCTGCTTTATTTGGTAGGCTTGCCCCTGGTATAAAGTCAATGCAGTGACTAATACCTCTCCTAGGTGGCAACTCATCTGGAAGATCATCTACCACAATGTCTCCAAAATCCTGCAGCAACCTCTGAACTTCTTCAGGCAAATCTGAAACCTATGTATGAAGTACTACTGCCTTTGGTCTCCTTATGACAGCAAAATTTATCTCGCTGTCCTCAATCTGTTTTATAAATTCTTTTCCACCTAACAGCAGCGCTTTCACCCCACTAGCTTCTGCTGTATTTTCCTCCTTGATGGGTACAAGCGTATGCTTGATCCCATCTTTCACAAATTTATAGCAGTTGGTTTTCCCATCATGAACTGCACTTCTATCAAACTGCCAAGGTCATCCCAACAGTAAGTGACAGACATCCATTGGCATGACATCGCAAAGGATCTTGTCCTTATACTTACCGATCTGAAACTCCACCTCACACTGTTCATCAACTAACAGTTGATGCCCCTTCTGCAGCCACGACACTTTGTAGGGAGTAGGATGTTTCAACTTCTTTAATCCCAGCTTCTATACCATCTCCACAACTACTAAATTATCGGTACTCCCACTGTCAATGATCAACTTACAACGCTTACCCCGCGACTTGCAAACAGTGCGAAACAAGGCCTTTCGCTGATCTGGTTCTGCAACTTCTTTTGCTGGTTTTAACAGCACTTTATTTAACACCAAGGCCTCGCCTGTTTCTGGTGTATTCTCGGCTTCTTGAGGTGTCTCCTCAACATCCTCCGGCTGAGCAACATAGGTTCCTCTCCCACCTGCTGGTTCACCTTCAGGACAGTCATATGACTTGTGTCCCATTTTGTGACAATGATAGCACTGGACAGTTGCCCTCCCTCGACCAAATCCTTGCCCTCGCTGAGCTGGTCGTCCTTCCCTGGTGCTGTTGTCCTTCTCTATTGTGCCAGCAGATTTGGAACTGCTGCCCTCCTCATTTGAGCCTGTACCTCTACCTCTGCCATAAATCTTGCCTTTTCCCCTGCCAGAACCACCTCCTCTCTTGGTGTTTTGTTTTATGTTAATTTTCTCCTCTGCCTTCAGTGCAAACTGATAGGCCTCATCCAATGTTTGAGGTGAGAGGATACCGATTTCATCCAAAATCTCCCCTCTCAAGCCATTCACAAATCTGGCTGTTTTTTCTGAGGTATCTTCCACATACCCTGCTCGCAAATTCAACTTGTAAAATTCCTCTGCAAACTCCCTAACAGTCATTCCTCTTTGCTTCAAGTTATGTACCTGCCTGTACAACATGATCTGGTAATCTTTCGGTAGGAACTTCTCCTTCAGTTTTGCTTCCATTCTGGCCCACTTCTTGATAGGCTGTTTGCGTAGTCTCTTTCTCTCTGCCTGAACGCTGTCCCACCACAAGGACGCATGTCCTTTTAGCTTGGTGGCGGCGAACTTTACTTGTTTGTCCTCACTGGTTTCCTCAAACTCAAAAAATTTGTTGACTTCACTCAGCCAATCCAACAACACATCTGCAGACAAACTTCCGTCATAAGTAGGTAACTCATGCCTTGGCTTATGACTGGACAACAAAACTGACTTCAACAATCTAAGTTCCGGTGTCACCCCTTCGAACTCATCCTCTGGTTCAGCTACTTCTTCATCACTATCATCTGCTGGGTTTCTTCTTCCCCCAGCCTCCACCACTGCCAATCTTTCACGCAAAACTCGAATCTCCTCTCAAAGTCCATCATCTACTACTCTACGGACTATTCGTCCTCTTCCTCTTCCTCTTCCTTCACCTTCACCTTCTACCTGTTCCATTTGTTCTAACTCAAGAACCTGCTCTGATACCACTTATGATGGCCTCCCGCCGTTTATGAAGTATCTCTGTTGACAGTACCCACGTCCTTGATGAACTTTATTGTTGACTTAAATGAACTGTACGCCTCCTTGGTATTCGGTTTAGGGTTTCAACAGCCCTTGCCGGTTGTCGACCTCCACATGCCGGTCTCCTTGCACGCGTCTTACCTTTTGTCAACTCTAATCGTCCCATTCGTCATTTTCACTCCTCCTGCGCCGAATTTGTTTGCTCTGCAACTGTAAGGGAACTCCTGTTCTTCGTGGTTCTGGTTTCAAATGCCTGTTCGTGTGAACGTCTCTGGTTCTTGACTGTTATGGAGGTAAGGTTCAGTGGCCTGTGAGAGCGCCCTCTGCTCAGCACGATAATGGTCTTGTTTCTCTGCGTTTTTAACTGATTTTTTTTTCGTATGCAAATGCGATTTTCCTTCATTTGGTTAATGGATTTATTTTATGACAGGTCCTCCTCCACGTTTCCGCGCTTCACCTTATGACTCAGGTAAGCAATGGCTCCCTGTTGGATTGTTTGAAACCTTCTCCCTTCGGCTCTAACGCACCTGTGCCTGGTCTTTCAGGTTTTAGTCATTCTGGTGGTCTTCTATTTGTTTCCCTTAGCTCAGGTAAGGTTCTTGCTCCAGCCCTGTTCTGACCTTGATTTCAAAATGGTTATTTACGTTTTCACAGGTTCTAACTTATTCTTGTTTTGTGGCAGGCGGTTCCAGATAGCTGGGTCTGTGGCTCGATGTGCTCCTCGCGTCTTAGCAAACGTTCGAGCTCCTTCTTCACGGGTAGTGTCTCCCCATTATAGTCGACTGTGATTTATTTGTAGTTTTTAAGTATGGTGCTGTTGGTGGTCCGTTTTCTGAACGGCAAAAGGAATGTCTCCGTTGTCTGTGTAACCCTCTTCGTTATATTTTGGTCTCAGCCTGGACTCTATAATTTGTCACTTAGATTTTCTTTAAACCCTTTATGGGTATGCCATGGCTTCAAGCCTCGCACTGTATGGCACTTGTCTGGTCGTTTTTTTTGTGAAAGGTTATTCCTGGGTTCGAACCCCTGTCCTGTAGTTGTTGTCGTGTGTTGATAGAAACCCTCGGTCATATGAAACCCCTGTTCGCTGTCTTATCGGTGACCCTTACTGTATTTATGTGGTTTATGGTTGTAACAAAGATACGCCGAAACTCTGTTTCGGGACTTCTATTCTTTTAATGAAACTTTTATTTGAAAGAAATGTGCATCTCTTGGACTGTATTTAATTATTTACAGTGGGTTAAAGAAATATTTCAAATACGTATTTGCTACAGCCGTTGTTTGCTCTGTTCTCAAATAAGATATGAGGGTTTGATTTTCTTGGTTACCTGAAAATGTATTTGAATGCCGAACTCTCGCTCGCTTCTTCCTGGAAACGATGTTTGTATGACTGTACTCTACGTTGTTGGTTATTTGCTCCGTCTGGGTTCTATCTGCACTCGCAGTCCCTCGTTCTTCTATGCCTGTAGGTGATAATTTGTGGCTCTCGCTATTCTTGTTTACTCGTTGTTCTGTTACTCCTGTGGTAATTCGTGGCTATGCTCTCGCTGTTCTTGTTTACTCGCTGTCCTGTTACTCCGATACCAACTTGTTACACAGAAATTAGATTATGATGCATGAAGAAAATTAATTATACAGTGGTGCAATAATTGTGAATTTGAATAATGAAAAATGTGAATTTAGAAATGACTGTATTTCTCTTTCTTTGTCTTGCTGGGGAATCCCTTACAATGTTTATCGTTTCCCTTTTAAAACCCCTGAAACACTGCAGTTCTGTTCAGGTAGAACTAACCCAACAGATTGGGTAACTGTCTATCAGTTCTAACTGTCCCTAACTAATACAGTTTGTAAAGAGACTAGTTAACTAATAAAAGGAAGTAATTAACTGACAACCTATTTTACTGTTTTTAATTTCTATTTGAAAAGAAAACAATTCATGACTCCAATCGACCTTCTGGAAAAATAAAATAAGTAAAATAAAATAAAAATAACTGACAAGTTTGACCCTGCCCAGCTAAGCATATATGACTGTGTGTTCTGGTCTCTCCATGAGACTGTCAACCACCTTCTGTCTCCTCAGAGCTGGATGCTCCTGCATCATTTTTGTTGGTGGCACTGTGATGACATTGAAACACATTGTTGGCATGTATGCAAATTTTTTATTTTCTAGTGAAGAGCTTGATGCAACAAAGGTAGATGTAGAAGTAGGGTTGGGAGTGAATTGTAGAGGTAAAAGGATTAGCTTCTATTATGTGAACATTAAGATTGGGCACACTATACTTTTTGGACTACATCTATGGTTTATCTTTGTTTTGTTGCTAATTTTATTAACCATTGTAACAATGATTTATAATATTATTTCAATATCTTTATCAAAGTTTTCACAGGGTTTCCTTTAGCTCATCAATGGATGTAAGCAACGAGCTAGAAACAAGTTCTTTAAATTGTTTTGCCCTTAGAAGGTTCAAGGCTTATACTATTTGTTGACATTGAATTTAAAGTTGGTCAACTGATCCCTGTTTTTCACTTAAATTCACTTATTTGAATTGCTAGTCCTCTTAGGTCAAGGTTTGTCCAATTTCCTTGTTGATTATTCTGGTTGTCGTCTACTTTGTCAATAACATAATGGAGTTGCCACAATAAGTTTGGAAGTCTTATTTGAAATCTTTAGAGGCTCAAGTGGAGGGAATTGTGTGGTGTGATGTTGGTGGATCCATGCGCTAATTCCAAGTCTGCCCAAAGGTAGCCTAACTACCCCTTTCCTCAATGTTTGGAGTAGATGAAATAGATAACTGTTATAAACTATGTTTAAAGTAGATCAAATAGATAATTATTATCCATTGAAAAACAATCACTTTTGATGATAACAATTCCAAGAATATTTAGATATCAAATTAATATGAAAGCTACTCCAAGCCCTATTTCTTTAATTAAAAAAAAGGTCCAAATAATCCATTAAAACCCTAATCAAATATAAGAGAGTAGACCAATAGATTTAAACCAACTATATTTGAACAAACGTAAAATTTACACTAACCTATCGATAACCACATTCCACGTAACGTACACTAATTTACCGCCGACTCATAAGCCACTGACCCTTTGATAGAAATAATTAAATTGGTACCATATTTTAATTATGAAAGTGGTTGCTGGCGTTGAAAGTAAATTTAGATGCTCCCCGTTGCGAAAAGGCCCATAAGGACAGTGTAATTTGATGCTCCCATTTGCGGAAAGGCCCATAACCACATTGTAATTTATTGAAAGTAAAAGAAAATACTTTGTCAGCCACCATGCCCGTACTCACCCGAAAGATTTTAAATCGATAAGATACGGAAATACTTAAGGTTAAGTAAACTAGCAAACTAATTTGGCTTGGCAATTTACCGAACTTTCTTAATTATATATATAAAAAAAATAAAATGAAAATTTTTATCAATTTTAACCGGTGCTTTGTTTATAGAGTTAAAAAAAATCAAGAATCTTATTAAAATAAATTTTTGGATGGCAGAATAAATTGTAACGCTATCAAAACAGTTTTGACCAAACATTTAAAATTATAGAACCTCAACAATTAAAGATTTCCAATTTTTTTAAAAAAATTCCTCCAAAATTTATTATTCTGTAAAACATATTTTATAATATTTAATAATTTTAATTTATGAAAAACATTTACAGCGCAACAGAAATCTGGCCCTATCAAATTCCAAGTTATACATAATTGGGTTAAAATATAATACAACACTCGTATATATCTTTCACCGTATGTCTTACATTATAGAAGAAACCGTATAAAACTCTCATCCCTGAATTATAGTTGAAATTTGTTTTTGTTTTTCTCGTGCAGGAGGAGAAGCTGAGATGTTACTTTAGATAGTTCTTTTTTCTCACGTTGGAGAATAAGCTGACATATTACTTCAAATATATTATTAAGATCAAAATTATTTTTAACTCCACCATTTATAATAGGTTAAAATAATTGGTTAAAAAATATGTTTGTCGATGTATAATCGGATGAGGCTTCAAATTTGTTAGGAAAATAATAGAAATATTTGAAAAGTTTTGATAATTTTGGGAAATTTGGATTACAATTGTTAAGTTTTAAAATTTTGAATGGCAAAAAAAGTTTTGATGGTGATGAATCTATTTCCATCATAAAAACAAAAACAAGATTCAAATACTGGAAAGACAAATTTATCTAACACCATTTTTGAATGAGATGTAAAAAATATTTAAGATTTCAAAAACCAGAAATCTTTATAACATAAATGAAAACCTGAATTAAATTTTCTCTAAGGTCATTAAGGAAGACTAATCCATTCATGTGGGTAGTATAAATAGACTATTTTCTTTGCCTTGAAAATCATGGAAAGGTAATATTTTGTAAAATCTGGCAATTATTTTTGTAAATACAATTGTTAAACTTAAAAATTTTGGATGTCCCAAATGCTAAATCCATTTTCATTATCAAAAACATGAATCAAACACTAATACTACAAAATTTCTTGAAATTATTTTTCCAATTCTAACCCAAAAACTTCTTGAAATTATTTTACCCAAATTCTCACCCAAAAACTTCTCCGATACTGCAACCAAAGCGTCCTCAACAGTCTCTAGGCGTTAGGGTTATCGGCATTTCAACAACTACATTCGCAGCATGAGGCTGAGGGAGATGCCCAAATTCTTGATCGTGATCTCGCCCCTTCTTTTGGGGCAACGCCGCCGCAGGCGCGCAACCATTCACACCATTCTTTTCCCCGCTCTCGCAAGCGGCGCTCGTCCTGCACATGGGACAAACGGAGCGCTTTGAGAGCCACGCATCGGCGCAATGCACATGGAAGGCGTGGCCACATGCTGGAATCACGCGGCACCAGTCACCAATCTGGAGTGGCTCGAGGCATACCGCGCACTCGCTCTGCGGAGTCCGCCCTTCTTCTTTCAGGCATTCGAGTGTGGGCAAACGCTGGAGGTCAGCCTCCGAAAGGCCCTGTTGCTTGGGAACCTTGCTGTTCTCCTCAAACTGTCGCTGTCCACGCCTCTGATGCAGAGACACATAGGAGACAAGACAGAGATAGAACACCACGAGCATGGCCATACCAGCGCAGAACAGCAACAGGGACACCACAATGGCTAAAATCATTCTCTCTCTAATCTAATTGCAGGCTGATTATAAAAACTAATCCTCAAAACCAGACGATATTCTGTAGATCAAGAATATCCCATCTCTAAAGCAGGCATCACAGATCTGCAAGATCTGACGTGGGAGGGGAGGCAAGCAAGCCTTTAAATCATTGTTCTTTCTACAAGTCCAAACAGACAAACGATGGGCGCCATGCCATCGCTGATATTGCCATGCCACCCACCAATAATGAAAAAAATGGTCATACGGCTTGGAATTATGGCTTAAACCCATTTACCATCTTACAACAAGAACCTTATCAATTTTTTTTTGCCGTAAATTGGACAATTTCACACCAAAAGCAGACTTTTGATCTAAAAATGGACACCACTTCAACATTTTGAGAATAAAATCTCCCGAGTGGATAATCTTAACCCATTAATTATTATTTTATATTGTGGATTCCTTGAAAAGAGCTTGCGTGCACGGCTATGATAGTTGCTCTCAAAGAATGATGTGAGATCTCAGGTTGATTTATATTGTTAAACATGGAAATGATAAATTTTGCCCTTGTGCTAATTAAAATAAAATATCTCAACTTGCACACCATTTTGAATGCCAATGCTTTATTCTATAAAATAAATATAAAATAAATTTCGTAATAGGATCCACCTTTTAGTGTTGAACTTAATTCATATAATCAATGATGTCATTGAATCACCTTTTAACTGTTTAACTCAATTCATGTATCTATAATGCCATTGAATCCTTCATAGGAAGGGAGACCTACCTTAACATTTAACTTAGTCTTTGTTCTCTTTCTCTTTTTTAAATAATATTTTATTAAATCACCTTTTAACTGTCTAACTCAATTCATGTATCTATAATGCCATTGAATCCTTTATAGGAAGGGAGACCCTACCTTAACATTTAACTTAGCTTTTTTTCTCTTTTTCTTTTTTAAATAACATTTTTTTTTTTAATAACATTTCTATTACATTACATAATATATAATATATATATATATATATATATAATATTATTTATTTTTTAATATTAAGATCAATAAAATTTCACTAAATTCAATTCATATATCTGTAAATGTCAAATCTCTCCCATGACTTTAAAACTTACTAAGATGTGTTCTTACTTGTCTACCTTTCTTGAAATTTTTCAAATAAAAATACTTTTATTTTTTAAAATATATAATAATTTATTTCTATTATTTTTTAAATGAATATAAATGAATATTAAAAGATGAGATTATCTTGATAGATAGCATTGTGGTTAGGGTTTTATGATTTTGTCACAAGTTCTAGTTACTATATATAAATCGAATAAGTTGGTGAGTTAGATTTTGGATTTATGAAAAAAAAAGTGGTTGATTATTTAAACTAATCCTTTAAAGATCATTAGATCTGCTACATATCAAAGATGTTGTACTACAAAATTAATCTCACACCTCATCAACTCAATCAATATGGATATTAGATGTTGCAAGAAGAGCCATCTTATGGTTTATAATTTTAGATTTAACAAAGCCTTATCCTTGTATAATTGAAGGGACAGGGTTATGTTCCTCAGTTCTAATCCATTGGGTAATCAACATAGCAGAAAGGCATAATAGGGTTCACTTAATCCAGGGTTTCTAGAGGACGCCTTTGTTTTTTTCTCTTAGTGAAGATATAAACAAACCACATCATTCACCTCACTTGTATCCATTCCCTAGTAAAAGGTAGCAAACCCTTAGATATAATTTCAAGCAATTATTTGTCATTGCCCTTGGAATTAATTACCAAAGAGGGGTTTTGATGATTTCACTTTCTTTTGTAGAATTTCATATGGGGATTTTATGACTAGAGTCTCATTTGGTAAAGCCATTATCTGCAAATAGGAATGGATATGATTGAGAAGTTTGAGGAATGTAAAAAGTATAGAAAATGTATTAAAAAGAAGGTTTATGTCATACATTTAGACTAGAGAAAATTAAACCACATGAGATCATGAATATGGAAGAGTGTAGCATGATTTTGGTCAAAGGAGGGCTTCTTTAGATTATGAGGATAGGTGAAGATGTCAACAAAATTCTTATGTCTTTGTGGAATTAGGGATGCCAAGCATTATCCTTGAATAATTGGAAAGTAAATTTGATGCAAAGTGTACACATATGGAATATGTTCTTATATGGGATAGATTCACCAACTTACTTATAACTATTTAGTTAGATGATATTTTTAAAGAAATAGAAAATTGTTTAGAATTTTTTTATGAACTAGAAAACTCTTACAAGAGGCCATGAGAGATGGTAATCACTCACATCTTGGTGGGTCAATGACAATAAAAAAGCCCAATGGATTCTATCATGATAAAGATGCTATCTTCAAATTATATTAGACCTTGGATTATGAAGTGATCCCCTTCAAATGTGGGCACTACCACTAGTATGATCATCTAGAAAAAGATTGCATCCTTCATCTCAAACAAAATATCAAGTTTCTCAAGGAGAACAAAGAGTTTCAATCAGTGTCACCTTTGAAGCATGATTGGTAGGAGGAAACACCAACAAATTACCTCACATTAACACCAGTAGAGAAACAACTTGAAAGTATTGAAGACTCCCTATCGTTGCCTAGTAATAATATGGAAGGCTTGGTTAGCCCATTCTCCCTCTTCCCCTAATCCTTGGAAAATTACATATAATATTTGTTTTAGTTATTGGGAGGAAAACCTTCTCCTGTAGGAAGAAGTACTAACATGGGATAGTCTATTTAGGATAATCTGCTCTCAATTCCCTAAATCACCTGATAATTGGTACGGTGTACCTTAAAAAACATAGAACAATGAGATAAAACTGACAAACCACAAATTAACACAAGATATAACTTGGTAAACCCATCCCAATTGGAAAGAGAAGCTACTATGCTATTTTTTATGAATGGAAAATGGATGCAACTACAAAGAAGTGACCTGTGAGTTGCTATAATGTACTAACCCTCTTTGTTTTCTCTATATCTATTCACTTTCGGCTACTCTACTCTCTATGGAACAAAATGCACTCCAATAGAATAATTTGATGAAAAACAAAATCACACATAGAAGCCAACAAAATTCACCTACAATTTCTATTAAAAATATACTAAGACTATAGATATGTCAAGAAAAAAAATATATCACATTTTACTTGAAAAATGAATTCTGATATTTGGCAAAAACCTAAACTCATTTAAATATCGACAAATTTATTTTAAACTATGATCAAAATAGTTTAACTATACACACAAGAATTAAAAAAAAAATCACTCATGGCTAAATTGAATTTTCACTGTAAATTCGAAAAAAGTTTCAACTAGAATTCGATTTACATTGTAAAACTTTCAAAAAAGTCAGTCTGTATGGAGAAATCAAATTAGACTCTGTTCAGCAAAGAAAGAAATTAGGAATTGTTAAAGAAATAGGCTATCCCTATTCAACCTTGACTAGTCTGTCCATCTTCATCACTGGACTCCACTTCCTCGCACTCACAAGTGGAGTTATGGTGAAAGAGGTTCAGCCTACTACTCATGATTCTCCTCGCTCTCACCAGCCGCGCTGTGGCGCAAGAGGGAACGCTATGAGAGCCACGCATCCGCGTAGAGTAAATGGAAGGTATGGGTGCATAATGCGATCACGCGGAACCTGTCACCGAACCGCGCACTCGCCCTCCCCGCGTTCGCCTCCGCCTCCGCACACTGCAGTCCCTCTTCTCCTTCTATCCGGTTTCGACGGTCGGCAGCCGTTGGAGGTCAGACTCCGAAATGCCCCACTGCGCGGAAAACTTGCCGTTCTTATAATAACCAAACATATCTACAGCAACTTTCGTGTATTGAACGAGCCTCTGATGCACGCTCACGATATCGTGAAGATTAAGAAGATCCCGTCTCCAAAGGTGGCGTGACAGAGCAGGATGATCTGACATGGAAGGGGAGGCCAACGATGGACGCCATGCCATCGCTGTCATTGCCTAGCTTGCTACTGATTGGGTTCGGTTCAGATAACGGGTCCTCCCCTATATAAATGGTCTGGTCTTCCTCCTCCAGTCGTCACCGCCACAGTAGTAATAAAAAGCAGGACACACCAGAAAGCATAAGACGTCGAAAAACATGGATGCGTGATAATGTGGTTTGGAACACAGAAGTGATATGAAATAGACTGGCTATAATATCAAAGGTCACACCGAGGCCCATAAACATATTCTATCCATCACCTCAAAGTCGTTTATGTTAGAATTAATGGAGAAAGTTAGAGTTAGTTGTTTCAAGGATAGGATTGAGAACTTAAGATTAGGTCTCAGATCCTATTATCTAGAGAGTGGTTGAAACCACTTTGTTACTGTGAAAAGTTCTCTTCATTGAATAACAGTGTGTATGTGTGAAGTGCTTGGACATTCTCCCAATATCTCACCTGAAGAGCCACTTAATTAATAAAATATCCAATTCTATCAGAATTTCATGGTTGAGTGAGGTAAATCCAAAGTACTTTGAAAAAAAATGCGTTGGTCAAACTCAATCAGAAGAAG